>LGRX02035935.1:19877-67949 GCA_001247695.2 Cymbomonas tetramitiformis | reverse complement strand
GCGAAGGACTGGATGTACCGCCGGTAAAAGCCACACATTCCAAGGAATTGGCGCACGTGGGTGACAGTCTCGAGCTCCGGCCAGTCGCGAACCGAGGCAACTTTGTCGCGTTGGGGGCGACAGCCTTCCTTACTGCACACATGGCCAAGGAAGCGTACTGCTCGCATGCACAGCTTCAACTTGCTTCGCTTGAGGTATACTTTGTGCTGGCGACAGGCAGCTAATACAGCTCGTACATGGCCGACATGCTGCTCAGGTGTGTCACTGAAAATCATGATGTCGTCCACGAACACTCTGCAGAAGGGTAGGTGTCCGAGGTACTGCGTCATCATTCTTTGCCACGTGCTCGGTGAGTTGCTCAGTCCCATAGGCATGACCAGCCACTCATAAGCTCCGAAGTGGGTGGTCATGGCTGTCTTCTCGATGTCCTCCTGTTCCATGGGAACTTGCCAGAATCCCCACAAGGCGTCTGCAGTGGAGAAGACGGTTGCTCCTTGTAGGTCATCGAGGAGGGTTTGTACGTCAGGAAGAGGGTACTTGTCCTTGACCGTGATCTCATTTATCGACCTGTAGTCGATAACCAAGCGCAACTCCTTAGGGTTGCTCGGCTTCGGCACCATAAGTACCGGACAACCCCAGGGAGACGCTGATGGACGGATGTACCCCTTGGCCAACAGCTCGTCAAGTTGTGCACGAAGCTGCCGAAGCTCCTCTTGCGACAACTTGTAGTTACGCCGATGTAGCGGCTGCCCACTCCAGTCGGATCGCAAGCGAATGTTGTTCTTGTAGTCGCGGCTTTGGACGGAGTCAGGCAGCTCCGTACATATGACGTCCCTGAACTCCTCCTCAAGGTCGCGCAGCTGTTGCCATATCTCCGGGGACACCGTCTCGTCAATCTCGTCCGGCTCCTCCGCTTCCATGGCATGGGGCTTGGGCGGCGGTGACGGTGGTTCCTCGGCCACTGGAGCGGCCTGCTCTTGAGATAAACCTTCAGTATGGGGCTTCTCGTCGCTCCAGCGCACACGCTTGCGTCGCGGCCGACGTTCGCGGAGTAAGCGCCTTCCCTGCTCCAGCGCGGCTGCGGCTTCGGCATGCCAGGTGGGTGGTTTCCCTTGCGCGTGGTCGTCGATTGCTTGGGCACGTACGTGCTCAGGTAATAAAGCAAATGCTCCCAAAGCTTCGCGCTTGCTCTGGAACAACCCCAGATGTAGGTTGTTGGATGGCGCATTGTCCGCCGGGGGGCCAACAGCACCCTCCAGCGCGACCACGTCAAAGTTTTGTGGGCGGGTGGACTCCACTGTTGCGTACACCTTATCCAAGTGGTCCTCGTCACTGGTGCCTGGGCTGGGCCGCACAGATTCCCGGAGGAGTAAAGCGTCCTCGGCTTCGGAGTCAGTGTCTGACGCGGGCATCAGCGCAGGCGCGTCCGTCTCACCCAGATCCGCTTGGGAGGAGTCCATGGCGCCCGCGACTTGGGCGTCTTGCTGCTCAGAGCTAGACGTGGCGCGACGCTCGGACGAAGCGTCCCTGGGCTTGGCGTTGGTCTCGGCGTCGGTCTCTTCGTTACAGGCGACCGCCCCGAAGGTGCCGTCGGGTGCTAGGTACACCACGAAGGCACACTCATCCTTAGATTGGAGGGCTCGAAGGTCCTTGCGTACCCTTTTGGGGTCCAACAAGACTCCTTGTACCAGCGCCATGGCCTTATCCTTGGGTCTTGAGGGGTCCGGCGTTCCCGGCGAGCAGCCTGTAATGACCACTCTCTTGCCTCCAGAACCAAACCGGATGGAACCCCATCGGGAGTAATCCAAAGTGACTGGGGAGTGGGAGGCTAGCCAAGGTCCTCCAAGGATAATATCCACGCAAAGATCAATGGGCATCACTCTGAGCTCCAATTGCTTGACGTACAACCCCTTGGTGGTCTCTGCTTGCAGTCGAGGACGGACGCACGTGTTGACATCGTACGACGCGCCGTCGGCTACTCGCACTCGCATGGGGTTTTCGTGAGGTCGAGGCGTCAGGGAGGGAATGCTGCGTACAGTCTTGTCCGAGATAATGTTGGTGGAGCACCCACTGTCCACCAGCACCTTTACGCGACGACCGTTCACGTACGCCCAGAACAACAACAAGGTGGGGGCCTTGGAATTGTTGATCTGTCGAGGGGGCGCTCGCGATGTTGATACAGCCGCCAAGAGATCACTCCAGCCAGGGCTCATGTCCCCACTGTCGATGATGCTGTTGAGCTGGCATACGAAGGGGTCGTCCTTGGCATGAGGGTCGCCTAGGTCAGGAGGGTCGTCCATGTCAGAGTCCCATAGTAACTCGTAGGTGCCTGCATCGGCCAAGAGCCCTTGAGCGGTGGCTGTCTGCACCAGGTCCCTGGGTGGGTGATCAGGTGGGTACAAGGCCACTTGGATGACCTTGTCCTTCGCTGCTCGCGCCATATCATTCGTCGCCAAGTCACTTGCGTACTGGAGGAGTCCGTCTTCTACTTCCTCTTGCGCTTGTTCCTTGGCTAAGATGTGCAGTAGCTCTTCGTCTATAGGAGAGTCCCGCTCCAAATATGGGAGGCCACTGGCATAATCCCGCTTAAGCTTCTCTCGATGGCGAACCTTCTCCAGCCCACTGAGCCACCTCCTCCTTGGTGCTCCTTCAGCTCGAGCTGCATGGGTCGGTGACAGCCATGGTCGGGGGCGGTCACTCCGTGTGGTTGAGGTTGCCTCGACAGTCGTGCTGTCGTGAGGTGAGGGCGTACGAGGTCGACGCCCAAGCTGGATGTCTTGACGTCGTCGTCGGTATTCTTGCAGCCTTTTAAGTTTGTTAAGGGCTGCGGGTAAGGGTGATCGAGCTCGAGCTTCTCGCTTGTTGGCGGTAACCGCGCTGTGCGTTGGTGACCGCGTGGGTCCTCGGCTGCTGCGTCGATGCCCGGCTCTCCAAAGCGGTGGGCTCGTGCTCCGCGGAGGTGTACGGGGCGGTGCAAGGTCCGTTTCCAGAGCCTTGATGGAGGACCTCAAGCCCCGTGTGCCCACTTTGGAGCGTAAAGCGCTCGTCCCTTGCCCTCGGACAGCTCGAAATTGCCAACCTTGCAATGGCTGGCCCGTTGGCTCCAAGTGCACGCGGTAGCTCTCGGTCACCTTCAGGGTACGTCGGTGCCGTTTCTCAACGTGCTGGGAGTCGTCTGTGAGGTCCTCGCTCGTACACACTGGAGACTTGGCTTCCTTGCGAAGGCGAGCTTCGCCCACTTGACGCTCCGGCGCGGGAGGAGGGCTAGTCATCGCCCGCGAGGGTAGCATGTTGAGCTCATCGGAGTCTAGGTATCCTGTGCAAGGAGCACTCCGCCTTTGACGTCGACGGGCTCTCCTCCACTTCTCCCGCAACTGCAGCTCCGAGAGGTAGGAGGGGGGCTCATTGCGGGGATGTGGGGTTCCACAGCCCGAGCTCATTGGGACTTGGAGGGTACTCCGAGCTCGAGGGAGTCCTCCGCGGCAAAATCCATTAGTTCCTTTGGCAACACCGCGTTGAGCACGTCGCAGTATTCATCCGTTTCCACTTCGTGCATGACCAGGTCCAAAGTTTCAGCCAGAAGTGCTTTGGCCCACTCCTTCTTACGAAGAGCAGCCTGTGGGCACTCTCGAGCATAGTGCTCTTTGCTTTGGCACAACCTGCAACCAGTGTACTCCGGGGAGCCCAGACGTTGCCCAGTAGGAGTTGCACCCGCGGGACGATCTTCGGCTAGAGCTAGTAGCTCCTCCGAGACTTCCACCGCTGCCAGTAGCTGCACTGGCGCTCTCCTACTCGTCGCGTTGTTCAAATGCAACTCCGCCTCAATGGCGTATTCCAGCGCTAGGCGTCGACTGGCTGGAAGGGCGCGGTCGAGGAGGATCAAGGGGGTCCCCTTCCGCTCTGCAATCTCGAACGCCTCCTTCCGTACTTCCGCGGATAAGCCCGAGAGGAAGACGTCCAGGAGGTCGGATTCCGGAACCGGTGTGGTGAGCTCGTGTGTCGCCAACATGGTCACTACGCGATGGGCTAGATGCAGTCCATCCCAAAACTCGCGCACTTTGCGCGGTGTCGCCATGCGTCCTTGAGTTTGGCGTACTCGGCGTAGGAACGAGCCCAAGGTGGCCATTTCACTCTTCAGCGGCACGATCAGCTTCGCCAGCGGCACAATGACCTTCTCAAGGTTCAACGACTTGTCCGCCTCGGCATCCAGGAGAACCCCTCGCAGCTCCGTTCCTTCGGAGCTAGGCGTAGGGAAGCAATGCTGGGTGATCTCCTTCAACAAGATATGCACCGAGAGAATCGGCTCTCCGAGCGCGAACGCTCCGTTGGGCACGTTGCACGGGGTGTTCATCGCGAGGAGCACCACTGGAAGGGCTAAGCACCTGTCGAACTCGTCTACGAACCGCAGCAGCGGGCCGAAGGGGTTCGTGGACCCCTCCAGCGGTGCTGAGTACAAGGACATGATGTCCTTCGCGGCCTTGAGGGCATACGAGTGCCTCGTGTACTCCTCTCGTTGCTGCCTGCCGTCGTTGTACGAGGACCTTCTGCTAGAGCCAAAGCTATAGAACGTCTCGTCATCAGGGTCGTCATCTCCTCCCCCTCCGCTGCCGCCACGACGCGCGTTGGACCCTCCAGGGTCTCGTGAGGGGCGGTCGCCATGTTCGTCAGGGTTAGGCTCGTTAGGCGGCCCATTCCCCCCCCCTTGGTGCCCACCAGGTCCCCCTTGGTCGTCATCGTCGTCATCGCCTCCGCCGTCGCCTCCGCCACCCCCGCCCACGATCGTGGACAGCGGCTTCGGGCTCACTGTGGGGAATTGATCGAATGCACCCGGCCAAACTCCTCGTGTGCAATAGATGCACAAGGGCACAAGTTGAGCGGCGACGGACATGTTTGACAGCGTCATCACGTCACAACTCCAGATGGCTACCGGAGGTTGCGGGCTGCGAGAACATCTTGAGCATGGGATGTTGGTGGTGCTGGACGCGACCTCGTCGTGCACGCTCTGGATCACTGCTGTGCCCAAGTGAGGTGGTCGAGGGAGTTGGGAAGCCGGTGCCTCCGAGATCGGTGGCCCGCTCCCTGACGCCAAGTCATGGTCTCGGTACTTTCTCGCCACATCGAAGAACATACGTTCCGCCTCGAGGTTGCCCGCGTGGCCATCTAACCGCTCCTCCACACGCGCCCGGATGGCAACGGCAGCGGGCGCGCTTATGGATCGCCAGTCCACCTTGGCCAGGCGGTCATGCACACTCGTGGGGGAAGATGCGCGCGTGGAGGCGTCCTCCTCGAACGTCACGCCTTTGTGGCCCCGTACGTCAACAGTCGTGGCCGACGGGGGCACCATCAGAGCCTCGTGTTCAGCTTCTTGAGCGTCACTTGTGACGGTCGCATAGCTCGCGGGGGTATTAGGTGGTTGCCCTGGCCGTGAGTGCTCTCGTCCGTCAGCGGCTTCAAGTGCGGCCTGCACCACCATCTTGCTCTCCGCCACTTGTTGCTCCAGCAGTCGTTGATCTCGAGCTGCTTGGTCAAGTTGTTGGCGTTGCTCTTCCGCGGCGCGCTGCATTTCTCGAAGTTGTTGATGATGACGTGCAGCTTCCTCCGCCTGCGATGCTACCGCTTGTTCATGCTGATGTGAGACAGCGTCCGCGGCATGCTGCATGCGCGCTATCTGCTCCTCAGCCGATTCGAGAGCGGCTTGTCGCGCTTCTTGGCACACCTTGGTGCGGAGCTCCTGCTGCATCCGAGTTGCTTCCTCCACGGCATTGTGCATGTCCATGCGCAACGCTGTGAGCTGCGCTTGGTGCGCAGTGGCCGCATCTAACGCGACTCGTTCGGACTCCTCTTGCAGCTCTCGTAGTTGCCGCTCGTGTCGCGTGGCTTGAGCTTGGCGCCGCCGTTGGCGTCCACCCTTTTGCCGAGAGCTCCTAGATGAAGAGGTGTGCGAGGCGTCAGAGGAGAGCGCTTCAGTAGAAGATGTTTGACACGATGAAAGTGTGGACTTCTCCTCACCGGACGTAGAGGTGGAGTCGTACATCAGTTTACCTTCGTCACTGCGACGTCGAGCCTTGGCGAGCTTGCGCTTGGCCAACTTCTGCCGCTTCCGCTCCTGCTTCGCCACCTCCTTCTTGTGGGCTAACTCCGTCAAAGCCTGGACACGTACAGCACGTTCTCGTTGTGTGGGTCGTGGGGCAGATGAAGCTTTTGATCGAGGTGGTTGTGGGGCGGAGTCAGCGGAATGAACGTCTTCCTCATCGATCGTGGAGTCATCTTCAGACGACAAGACGCCATAGGGGTTGCGGCTAGGTACAGATCGTACGCCATGCTGTTGAACACTTGCTCCCAAAGTGGTTGTACGCCTTAGAGTCTTTATCACCTCCTCGACGCTCACTCCCAACCGCACCAGCCTTGCAGGCCGGTTGGCTGGGATGGTCGTGACGAGTGGTCGTGCAGAGTGGAGGTGATGATAATGGTGGCTTGCTGAGGTAACATGCGACAGAAGGAGTCCACGAGATGGGATCACGCGTTGCTCTCCACTCTTCGTTCTCAGCTGCACCTCCCATGTGATTGCAGCAATGGAGTCTTCTTGGCCACACAGGCGGCGAAGATGTCTACGCAAGGTCGCCCATTGCTTCGGGGTCACGTCAGGCGTGGCCGTCAGAGCTGACCACTCGTGGAGGACTTCGCGCTTCACATGTTGTTCACGCTGGCCCGCAAAGGTGGTGCACTTGGAAGCGAAGTCCACGGTAGCTTTCCACGCTTTCATACACTTCCTCACGTAGAACTCGGACCGGGCGATGTTGCACACCGTGATTTCGAGGGTGATCTCTTTTACACGACGTTGTTCTTCCCGCCATGCACTCAAGAGCCGGGACGCCAATCGTGAACTTGCGTGTCCAGCAAAATCTTGCTTTTTGCGTTGGACCTGATTCTTGCGGTGAGCTCGCTCGTGCCATGCTGTAAGGGAAGCACGCATGCGTGCGAGACGGGCACGTAGGCGCCATGTCGTAAGTGCAGATGAAACACGCCCGCTGAGCACTCGTGCTGTCCAAGTACTCCACCAATTACGCAACGCACATACAGCTAGAATATCCACCGCTACAGCTTGGCGTGCCAGCCTGACGCTCCACTCGTTCACGCTTGACAAACCGCGCTCGCCACTTGGAGGTGCACTTTCACGCCTAGGCGTAAATATGTTGCTCTCATGAGTCAGGTTTCCAACGTGATGCTCTGGTGCTAGAGGCAAATGGTCAACTACAGCTTCGCTATGAGGAGATGATCTCAAATTATGAGCGGTGGCTATAGCGACCGTGTTGAGCTCCTCGAGAGCTGGTTGGCTACGTTGTAGATCTGAGGCACCTGCACCCCCTGCGCGCTGGTGGGGTGTAGAGTAGCACTCAACCATACGTACAGTGGCAGATACCAGCTCAGGAGAGTCACGCGAGCCGTTGGGGAAGTTCGTGGGCGTGGCAGGCAGCGATGCTTGGGTGCGACGTTCCTCTTGAGGTAGAGGCGCGCTCGCCAAAAGCGCGTATTCGCCCTCCAGAGAGCGTTGTACTGCTCCCCCCCCCTGCTGCCCCGCCGCGCCCCGGCTGGCGCCTCCCATTCCGGGACAAAGTACGGGGTGGGCCCCAAAGCCCCAAGCCCATCCCGGAGCTGAAACACCCGGGCCGAGCTAGAGAGCCCGGAGGGCCCAGAAGCAGCCTCCGCCACCCCCGAGCGCCGCTGAGGCGGAACATACAGCGAAGGAGCCCGCCGTGAAGAGGACATTGAAAAAGTCTCAAGCTGGTGGAGAAACGCAGCAATCTGATTCCGAGAAATCTGCCAGCGCTTCCGCCGTACAGGCGTGTAGTGTTAAGAGCGAAGACGCAGAAGCCCAACAGCAAATAAGCAACTGCCGTTACCAAATCCCAATTGAAGTTTCCCAGCGAACTCGAAGAGGTAAGACGAAAACAAATTGAGCAAAATTGGGCAACGATCGGCCCACGGAAGTCAAAGTAACGCTGCTGCGCGATACCACTTAGGGTCAGCCACTGTTAAGAACGCTAGAGCGCTGCAGAGCTCAAGGGCAAAGAAAGCAAGTCGCATCTGCCCATTCAGAGAACATTTTCGAATTCCACAGCATAAATTTGCGTAATTCCACTCAGCCGCAAAGACACCCGACGAAGAACACGCACGCCAGCGGAATAGCGCTAATCCGAAGTTGCATCACGCCAATTCCGAGCCAAAGAAGAACATTGCGCACACATCCCAACCGCAGAGGGTAGTGTAGACGAAGATCTCGCGGAAAACACTGAATAATTGGCACAATTCCCGAGAAGAATTAACGGCGCAAAACTGCTAGCGAGCAAGAAAAACGACGAGCCGTCGACCAGCGCGTCAGAGTGCGAACACAGGGCTAGCGGCCAGAAGTACAATTTCGACCATTCCCAAACTCGAATTTAAGCAGCACCCGCAAAAATTGCCATAATTTGTAAAGGTAATTTGTGAGTCCCAGGCGCAGAGCGAACGCAAGACGAAAGATAGCTCTGGGCTACTTTATTTGTGGCACACTGTGCCACAGTAGGAGGCCTCCCATGGCGAGCCGAAATTTTCCATCACAGATCACGGCGTGAAGAGAGTATACGCTGCATTCGACAATTCTAAGAACTTTTGTTGCTGAGGAACAAACGCCATTGCGAACATTCGAGTGAAGAACCGCGTGCGCACTAGGAACTCACAGCAAGCCAAGACTGTAAAGCACGCGCAAGTGCACGAAGAAACCATTACGAAGCAACTCGCGAAGAAAGATCACGTTTTCACAAGCAATTTGAAGAAGAATTTGACAGTGCCACAAGTCATCTCGCTGAAGGAAGTCGCAAACGACGCCACTGGCCAGTGCTGACTCAAAGTTATGCAGCGCGCTAGTAACTCGAGAGCTCAAATTCCATCCGAAAAACTGAGGCACACGTAAATTCGGCGGAAAAGTTACAATCTCAAAGCAGAAAAATTTTGTGGAAGCGGTGGTGGTGGTGGTGGTGCGTAGCACACTGATACCATTTTGTGGGAGGACTGCTCCTCACAAGGCACTGTAACTACTGATGGGAGTCTTATATGGACTGCATATAATGACTAACTGCCTAGGTACTGCTAGGTCAGCTCTTTAGACATAGGACTGCTATGTCTAGACTTACTACATATATTTGCATGTAAGAATTAGGTATTATATTTGACTTTTGCCATGCGGCTGTTTTTACTCTAGAAATCTCAACTGTTTCTTTGGCCTTGGCCATTACTTATTCACTCAGCTCTCTGAGGTAATCCTAGTCAGCATGGCCAAGTCTCATCAACCTATCATATGCTTGTACTACATTATCATGCGGTATGATGTGCCAGTATTCTACATGTCACATTATTACACAGTACAGTGGTACTGTGTACTCCCATATAAGGGGGGTCTCTTCCTCAACAGGGGTCTCGGGCGCTAATACTGTAAGGCGCGTATGACACTTCTGGCATGTATGACATTGCTGAGTCATCCGCGCATGACACCGTGTGTTGTCCTAGCACACCTTTAATATTACCAGCGACCGGTAAAGTAGCAGAAGGCTCGGTATTGGTTTATCCTAACGCTATAGGATTGTTAGGTATTTCACATATAAAACACTTTAAACGATACCGCGTGAAATTTAAATAGGTAGATATGATATATGTCAAGTTTTGGACAAAGTTTAGTTTGTAAGAATTTAACATGTGATACCGTTAATGGTCAAACATATAATCCTGTACAAAGTTCAAAATGGGCCGAAACAAATAAAGTTTTGGAACCGGCAACCGCTGGAGCAAGTGTAAAAATTTCCGGTTTAGAAGTAGATGGAAATGCAAGAATCAATGGTGGAATTGTCAACGTTGCACAATTAAGTCCCGAGACAAATTTAGAATTACAAGGGTCAAAATCTGCTGATTCAACATTTATAGATTTGAATACATCACTGGTTGAAATATCAGAAGTTGAATCAGTGTATGCTTTGCAGTTTCGTAAACGACCTGTTATACCATCAAATCAATTTTTTAGAATCAACATGTTAGGTGATATCATAGGTGCTAATTTAATAGAAGCTGATATTGTTCGAACTCCTGTTGCAGCGTTAGATAGACTGACATTGCCGTCAGAGTTATCTCACAGAGGTTGTAATGTCATTACTGCTTTGACAGGTGGAAATGTAAATGACAGAACAATAAATATACCAGCGGGTAAATTCATTTGCTTCTTTGATTTGACGTTAAGTGCAGTCGATGTACATGATGGTGTAAAAATCATGGATATCACATTTAATACACTTGCTCTCCCAATAACGAACGCACAAATAGATGATAGAAAATATACAATAGATGTAAGTGCATTTTCAACAAACGATGCTAATGATCCAAATGATGCATTGGTATATTACACTTATGTAAAAAGTGGGCAATATGTGTTAACACTGGACAGTGGACGCAGTTTAAAGGGGCAACGTATAAACTTCCTGGCAAAATTTATAGAAATCCAATTTTAATGATTAGATATCGGAAGAGAAATTCAAAACTAATTATCTACATAATTTGCGGTGAACAATAAAAAATATTATAAACAATAAAAAATATTTCCCGTCAATAACCTGGGTGATACCCCTGGATAGAACCGCGATTCATAATTTGCAATGAATCACAGCGAAATCAAAAGGTGGCACATTAGGTCATATTCTCGTTATCTTATATATAATCCATAATATGACCTAATTAGCCACCTTTTTAAATTCAGAAAATCTAAAATACATTTCAGTCAATTAATCGGAGATGATACAAAACAGCGTGTGAACGCGGTGAACAAGCACACCGGAAATATGAAGCACAACAAGATCAGAAGGTGGCACTTTAGGTCATATTCTAGACTATATATAAGATAACCATAATATGACCTATTTCCCCACCTTTTTAAATTCAGAAAATCTAAAATATAATTCCAACAATTCTGATACAAAACAGCGTGTGAACGCGGTGAACAACAGAGAATCAAAAAGGTGGCAGATTAGGTCATATTCTGGTTATCTTATATATAGTCTATAATATGACCTAATCTGCCACCTTTTATAAGACACACGGAAACGACTGATACCAGACTTACACACAGACCCACGCAAATCCACAGTAAGGACCAACGCAGAATAACAGTAGGTGACCAGTGCTGCGTGCCGGAGATGACCAGGTGTGCTCACTACATAAGAGGCGTCCGCAAATACTGGGAAATACCGGGAAATATCAAGAGGAGTATAGAGGATACCGGTGAATATAGAGGTGATGCCCCCTGGACACGCCTCTTATGTAGTGCCATCATGGTTGTACTAATTACACGGCCACATTCACACACTCCAACCCAAAGTAGATTCCAGTCCCATCCCACTACTTAAGTCCACCTATTGAGTTTAATATTGATTACTTGAAGAATCCGTCAACACCCTGTTTCTCGTTTTCAAATTCTCGGATATGTTTGTACAAGTCTTACTCCCACTACCGAAGATACGGATCTCACAGCATGCTTGTGGGAGAGGTCTCCATAGACACATTCTCTCCATGAGGCAACGCCTCACAGAAGACCACTATTCCCCCCGTGCTCATTCGTGCATCTTCAATGCAGAGCACACGCACTCTGTGAATCACTTACAAGTTCGAATGCTCGCCGGCACTGACCACACTTCATGTATTGGCCCGTCCACATCAGGCACGGGGCTCACCATTGCCTGAATGGCCCCACCCAAGCAGGGTCCCCTCAGTGCACAGTGCATTAGGCCCCTCCGACAGACAGTTTCCGACAAAACAACATCAACCAGAGAATTGTGGCTCTCGCCAAAACGGGTCTCTTGCGGAAGAAGTACCTGCAGCAGCGGCGGCGGCTGCCACTGCCGCGACAATCGCTGCTGCCGAGGTGAGCTGTTGACAGTCGGCAGTCGGTTCAGAAGAGGCTCGTGGACCGCGTGCCCCACTGGGCTCCACAATGCAGGTTGTTGCAGCCCCCAGCCCTTCTGCTACTGCCCAAAGCCAAAAATCCCACCAACGATCCTCACCCCTCCACGTGAATCACTGAGCCCTGGGATCAGCCCTATGCAATCCACAAAACGTTTCATTGGGCTTACCAGGTACTGCAAAAAAAAAAACGCCATTGAAGCACTTGCCGGCGTCTCACGCATTCGCAAAGAGAAGAGAATGCGCACCGCTGGTCCCATTAATGCCGCGGTGGGAGATCGGGCGACCGCCCAAGGGATAGGTAGGCAGGCAGCAGTCGCACCGGGTCCCGACTTGCCGACAGGTGCAGCTGACCGTGCCACATCCCTTTCCTGCGTCGCTGCATTCTTCGCTGCGCTGTTCGCTGCACTGCTCACGGCGTTCGCGACGACACTTGCCATGTGGCTGGCAAACTTGTTCATGCTGCCAACGCTCATGCTCTTGCTCATCCTGCTGCCACCTGGCGCATCCTGGGCCATCAGCAGCGAGCTTTGAGCCGGCACTGCCCCGTCAGGTGCAGCGGATGCGGCTGCGTTCCTTGACAATGTTCGCGAAGGGGCTGCGCTGTGGCCAGCCCATTGTGAGCCCAGGGCTGGATGCGCTGCCCACAGCCCAGGGAACCCGGGCTGCCTGAGCGCCGCCCCAGGTAGTCCCCCTTGCGAGCCTTGGAGTACAGCTTGCAGCGATGCTGGAGCTGCCGTCATCTGACTTTGCGTTGCCGTGCTCTCCCCATCGGCCACGTTCCCCTGCGGCCTGCTCGGAACCGCCCCTTCCATGGGAACAGCCCGCGAGATGGCAGCAAACGCTGACAAGGCATGCCCGGCCACCCTCTCAGCAGTTGACTTAACAATCACGGGCACAACTGCAGCCGGAGGCTTCACTTCCGGAACCACCGCAGCTACTGGCAGAGGTGCTTGCTGTGTCGTAATCGTGAGAGAACCCGACGATGGGGGCAGGGCCGGCTTAGGTGCCGGCTTCGGAGCTGGTTTATTAGGTGCTGGTGGATGTGCGGACGTGGTCACCACGGGAACCGCCATCGCCAACTTTGGAGTCGAGGATGGACGTTGTTCGATTGCCTCTCGACCAGCGTTACTAGCTGCGTCATCCCCTATGGCTTGTCCTACAGCATCAGCAACGCTGGAGATACCCGCTGGGGCTGGCTGGCTCAAGCCTGTGTGGCACTCCCCTCCCCCGGGACGGGCAACTCCATCACAAGAGGGCTGCTGAGACATGCGCGCCATGTGCAGCTCTCCCATCGCTTCCCAAGCCAGGGTGACCAACGGAAGGTGCTGGCTTCCCGGGGATCTGTGCAAGGATGTCGACGCCACAGCCAATGAAGGAGGGCTGAATCATGCTCTTCACATGAGAGTGCCCCCCACGCGCGGCACACGCGGCACCGAGGGTCAGCGTATAGCAGAAGGCGTTAACCAGCAACAAACCCTGCTCCCGTCGTCTCACAAGGACAAGCAACAGGCTATTGGACAAACCTGAGGGAAGGCTGTCGACACCCTTGGCCTGCTTCGACTTGACAGGTGGCTGCTCTACTTTCTGCTCCACCGTCGGAGCAGATTCTCCACCGCCCTCCCCGCTGGTGAACATCATCAGCTCCATGAGTTGCATCGCTGCGGCGTGGTCCTCCTCCTGCAGATCCGGGGCCGCTGGCTCCGGGCCTCCTGCGCCACCTCCCTTGGCACTCCCCTTTCCGGCTCCCTTTCCACCACCTTTGCCGGGCCTCCGAGCCGCGCCCGCTTCCACACCTACTACTCTATTCACCTTCCCGAGCCGTCCTGGCGCCCGGGCCGGCTTGCCGCCCTCCATGGCGGCGCTATCCTCCGCTGCAGCCTGCCCGCTTGCAACCTCGCTCAGGTCGCCCAGCGAGGTCCCCCAGCTTGGCTGCATCTCAGCAGGGACGCGGCGAGGCACGCGGCTTCCTCTCTTGGCCGACCGCCGCTGCCCGCCCCGTCCCCACGTCAGGGCGCCGGAGTGCCTCCTTTCCGAATCTGGTTCTAGGGGCTCCTCGGCCTCAGAGCTCTGCAGTTCGTTCAAGGAGGCGTTCCGTTGCGCCGCGGGTGGGAAGGGCTTTGCCGGCTGGGCTCGATCGGCAGCCGCTGCTTCCTGCTTGGGAGCCGCTCTCGGGGATCGGGGCTTGAGAGGGCGGGGATCATGGTCTTCTGCAGCCACCGCTTCTTCATAGGCATGCAGATCACTTTCCCCTCCTCCTCCTTGGGCTCCTTCCCGCCTGAGCCCGGGGTCTGCCCCCCACACCACACGCCAGCCCACTGTTTGAGATACTCCGCACGATCTCCGCGCCTTTTACCCTACATCTCCACCCTAAGAGACACCCAGTCTCCCCCCGAGGGACAGAGGAGTAGAGACAGATTCCTCTACAGGTGAAGTTGGTTGTGACCGTGCACAGCATTCACCTAGCGGTCACAGCATTCACCTAGGTCTGAGGGCCCTCCAGGAGGGGTGGCGGGAGAGAAAGGCCCTTAGTGGTGGGTGTCGGGGGGGTTTGAGCATTCTGCCAAGGTAAAGAAATTGACCGAATGCATCGCTGATTGGATCTTAAGACTCTTGATTCGACGCTCGGTGTATCAGAATCGGCCCAGCGACGAGGGAACATGATTTAAAAGGGCCGCCCACAATTCTGTCCACGCGGTCAGCTCTTGCCCAACCTGAGACTAGTCGGTCACATGCTTTGTCCAAACGAAAAAGGCCCACAGGCGAAGCGGCGAGAATCAGAGATGCAAGGGAGCAGATTTGACGCGGAATACTGCTAAAACTATCTCAATACTACGACCAATCAGAGGTCTCGGAGGCGAGCTGGATGTGATGGAATGGGTGGTGGGACAAGAGCTGCGTCAACAAATGCCAGCAGCAAACACCTAAGGGGAATCGGCTCCAGGGACTCCTGTGCAGGTAAAATGAAACCCTCACGTACAGCGTACCTCAGCACTCTGGGCTGTGGGCTCTGCCGGCGTCGTCGCGGTCGATGGCTTGCGAGGAGACTTCGGTTTGACCACACTCTTGCACGCCGGGGACCCACTCGCGACAGCAGCGGCTGCAGCGGCGGCGGCGGCGGCGGCCTTCTTGCCCATGAGCACCTGCAAGCGGAGGGGCAGCGGTATCCAACAGTCAAGGGTATCCTGCAGAGGCGTCCGACTTGCGTTAAAAAACAGCGTGAGGAGGGTCTCTGAGCACCCCTTCCAGTTCATCCACAGCATAGCGTATGTGCGGCATGCAAGGGTTAGGTTTTGCCTGCAGTGGAGTGCGCCTGGGCTTTGCACGCTCCAGGGTAGGCTGAGCACCCCGCCAAGCCGCGAGGTGATGGCGCACCTTCTCTTTCTTCCTCGGAAGCGGGGGTGCGGCTGGTGCAGGTGTGGGGATGGCGGCGTCACTCGCCACCAGTTTATCCGGCGCAAGCTTCTCCGTTGCTGGCTTCTCTGCCGCCGGCGAGAAGGCGTTGCCGGACGGTGGTTGGATTATGGTGGGCGAGTTGCCCCCGCCCGTGGCCGCCAGCTTCTCTGCTGCGGCAACTGCAGCTCGCCGTTTTGGCAGAATGCGGCCTGATAAGTCTGTACAGACCCGCCGACAAAAGCTTTACGCGTGGCTCCAGCAAACGAGCAGCAGCAACACCAGGCATTTTCACTGTTGAGAGGTCCCCTGGTGTGCGGGGCTCCCAAGTCGTTGCATACAAGGTGGTACGCTTCTTAGACACGCAGATGCGATGAGCAAGAGCGTCCTACGGGGCGAGGACTCACCATCATCAGCCTTCCTCTTCGGCGGAGAGGAGATGGAGGCTGCGGCAGGGTGGTTGGTGTCCAAGGCTAAGGGCGTGGGTTGAGAGCCCAATGCATTCGCTGACGACGGACTCTCTGCCAGCTTAGCCTGCTTTGCTGGCCTCGCTTCCCGAGTGGAGGGAGGCGGGTGGCGGAGGCTCGACTTTTCCGAGGTTCCGTTGGCTGTGTAGTCAGCAGTGCTGGCTCTCTCTGAGGGCGCTACGGACTTGCGGTCTGAGGTTCATCCCGGCAATACCGTCCCAGTCAGCACAAGCCCTGGGCAGTGCGTCTGGTCGCTCACAGGCCACATTGGGCGCTATTTCTGCTGGATTCTACCACACCGAAGTGCGGTGAAAGGCGCACGGATCAAGCACAAAACGGGCGTCGCGTCATACAGAGGGTCATGCAGAATAGAGCGGCTTCAGCAAGTAAATGCATTGCAGAAAGTGCTGAAAGGGATTGGGGGGCACACCTTGGCTTTCATTCAGCACACCCTTCTTGCCGACCTCTGCGCACCGAGCCTCAGACTTTCCCTTGGGGCCAGGCAACCCACCGGCCCCACCCGCGGTTTTACTACTCCTCGGGGCGCCGCTCTTCCCCTCAGTCTTATCATCGCTGCGGGAGAGAGCTGCCTTGAGCTTACCAATCACGGGCTCCGCCTTGTCCTCGCCCTGTGTCTCTATCTTCTGGCTCGGAGATGGCGCTTTGTCGTGCTGGCCGACCTTGCCTCGCAGCGGATGGGGCTCCTTTTCCTTGCCCGATCTCCAGGGGGCCTGCTCAGACTTGCTCTCTGCCTTGGATGCCGCCCGCAGCACACCCGGCTCCGCGCTTCCGGCACCGTCCGAATGCAGCAGCTCAGCCTTCCCGCGCATCCCATCCGCCTTGGCCCGCGCCCGGGGCGAGGCAGGCTCTGTGCTGCCGCCCACCATTGGATGCTCCGATTTAGAGCGTGGAGCTGAAGAGTCGCCGCAGGCACACTCTCCGCTGGCGTCAGACTGCTCGGGCTTGGTGCTGCGGGGCGGGTGAGAACCGCTGGTGGAGAGTGCCTTCAGTTCATGCTTGTGCCATCCATGCTTGTGCTCGTTCTTGGCACGGCTTGTATGTGTTTCGCCCTCTTTGTCTGGTTTGCTACGCTTCTCGCTCGGCGGCTCTGATCTCTGCATTACCCGTGCAGCTGCTGGCTCAGAGCGCGGACGCGCCTTGTCCACCGGGCCCACCTTACTCATTGCCTTGCTGGCAGACGGCTCAGCAGCGGGTGGAGCAGTGCTAGAGGGCTTCTCAGGCTTGCTACCAGCACTCTCCTGTGGCTCGTACTTATTGCTGCGGGAAGGTGGGTGCCCCAGCTTGGGCTTGGGTTTCTCTTGCTTACTGCTGGTGTGGGTGGGTGGGGTCTCCGCCTCATTCCAGCTTGGCCACTTGGTTGTCTTAGGTACGGCCTGCCCGGGCTTCTGTTGCTGGGAGGTTTGGGTGGAGGCGGCGGCGGCTTCGGAGGCGGAGCGGGCGAGGCGCAGGCTGGCAAGGTACTCGGGAGGAGGGGTGAACTTGGGCGCAGACGGGTCATGCTCGGACGCTGGCGCAAGCACGTGCAGGAAACGGAAAAACTCCTGCTGCTTGCCCTCGCACACGGCATATACCTCGAGCTGCCAGGAGACGCGCACCCCCGGGCTCAGACTCTCTTCTCTGCAAGGCACTTGAGACTGCGGGCAGCTGCCAAATCCGGCGACGACAGCATGCAGACACACACTGCAGCGGCGCGATGAGTCTGCGACCGCGTGACGTACGAGGTTGGCAGGCGCAGCAGGGAAAAGCACCTGGGCCCAAAACCTGCAGAGGTTTGTGAGGACCAAGAATAGGGAGCGCAAGCACCTGCCGAACCGTATGCTGCTTTAGTTCAACGGCCAGGGACCACACTGGCGAGTCCTTTTCATGATACACCTGCAGGCAGTCAGCTTCTTCAGGCTTCAGAGCCCCTCCCCGACAGTGCTTCACATCGCAGCCGAGAGGGGGCGCAGATCACCGAGGGAAGATGCTCTCTTGCAGAACAAGATTCCAGGAATCAGGGAGGGAGAGGCAGATCCAGGCAAAAGGTGCTTCTCTTCTGTGTCAAAGCAGTACAATTTGCTAAGGAAATCATTGCCTTCTCATTCCGACAGCATCGGCAGCGCGGATTATTTGCTTCGATGCCCTGTTAGAGCCACATGTGCTAACAAACACTGACAGGACAGGAAAACTATGAACTTACCATAGCATTGTTGAGCATAAGCAAGAGATCTCGCTGAAACTCTGAAGCATTGCACGGTGCGCCGAGTTTGCCCTCTAGCCTTCGTCTGATGCCGGTGAGGTCTACCGGCCGCCGTATCAACTGTCGCAGGACGGCAAATCCCATAAGCAAACACTAACGAAAAAGTGTTTTTATCGTTAGAACATTCTATACGTGCAGGAGCTCCGAAATTGTCCAAAAGAAGCCGTTCCAACGCATATATTGTGCATACCACGGGATGAGCTGGGTGAGGGACCCCGGAACAAAGTCGGTGAGAGTCCAGAGACTACCGGGGAAGTCGAGTGGGATGAGCTGGGTGAGGACCCCGAACAAAGTCGGTGAGAGTCCAGAGACTACCGGGAAGTCGGAGTGGGATGGGCTGGGTGGGGACCCAGACCAAGCCGGTGAGAGTCCAGAGACTACCGAGAAGTCGAGTGGGATGAGCTGGAGTGAGGACCCCGGACAAAGTCGGTGAAGATCCAGAGACTACCGGGGAAGTCGAGTGGGATGAGCTGGGTGAGGGACCCCGGAACAAGAGTCGGTGAGTCAGAGACTACCAGGGAGGTCGAGTGGGATAAGGCTGGGTGAGGACTTGAACAAAGTCGGTGAGTCCAGAGACTACCAGGGAAGTCGAGTGGGATAGGCTAGAGCGAAGGACCCCGGAACAAAGTCGGTGAGAGTCAGAGACTACCAGGAAGTCGAGTGGGATGGGCTGGGTGAGGGACCCAGACAAGTCGGTGAGAGTCCAGGGCTACCAGGGAAGTCAGTGGGATGAGCTGGAGTGAGGACCCCGGAACAGAAGTCGGTGAGAGTCCAGAGACTACCGGGGGGAAGTCGAAGTGGGATAGGCTGGTGGGGACCCGAGACAAAGTCGGTGAGAGTCAGAGACTACCAGGGAAATTAAGTGGGATGGGCTGGGTGAGGGACCCCGAGACAAAGTCGGTGAGTCCAGAGACTACCGGGAAGTCGAGTGGGACAGAGCTGGGTGAGGACCCGGAACAAAGTCGGTGAGAGTCCAGAGACTACCGGGAAGTCGAGTGGGATGAGCTGGGTGAGGGACCCCGGAACAAAGTCGGTGAGAGTCCAGAGACTACCAGGGAAGTCGAGTGGGATGAGCTCACGGCACAGCTCACGGCACAGGGAGATGATCAGTACTCTAGGCACTGTACTGTGAACGCATTTTCAAGCACGTTGCATGGTCAAGCTTATGAGGAGGTACCTGATTATATTTCTCAAACTCGCCTTCAGGAACCCCCCTGCGGAATGGCGCTGCGGCTTTATGACTTGCAATCGCCTTCCACACCTGTTGCAACAATAAAGCGGCCATAGTGAGGAGCACACCGCAGAAAACTCCACTAAGAAAGCTTTCAAGCACAATTGATAGCCAGGAGAACATCGAGATGGCAAACACCCCTCAAAGGGGAAGAAACGAAACACTGTGCGGAACGTGGAGGATACCTCTAAAAGTGGTTCCGCTTGTGCTATTCGGCGCCGGCGCTCCTCCACGCTGCTATTGCCATGTACCTCTGACCATATTTTCTGCAGTATCACAGGAAAGGATAAGGCGGCGCAGGCAGAAGCTGACACGGCTTGGGAAGTGCGTTCGGCTGACACCTTGTGCCCCCTCAATATGAGTAGACAGCAGCTCCATAAATAGATCTCACCACCAATGTGTTTGGGCCTTTTATAAAAAGAAAAATACTCGGAGTTAGTTAGTCTACCGCCACTATGACTGTCACCTAAATGCGGGTCCGCCGGACCGACGGATACCTTTGGCATCTAAAGGCAGCTGTTGCATGGCTTAGGGTCGGCAGCAGCACACCATTACACAGTGTCTGCCTGGGAGTCGGGAGCACCTGTGTCCGGCGCTTCGCAGCCAGGATGGAGACACGCAGCTGTTCATCTGCGGGAGAGAGGGGGAAGGTTGTTGGACAGGGGGAGATCACAGGAGGCGGGATGAAGGTCGCAGGAGGCGCCACTGCTGTCTTCCTCGACTCGCCGTTCGTGTCGGCACTCCGTACAACGGTAGTCTCGGACCCTCCATCCGTTCCACCTCCTGAGGACTGCTTTGATGGAGCGCGCTTGGCTGCTGCTTTGGCCTGAAACACATCGCAGCTCGAGCACAGTCAAGGACACTGAGCCGAGCCAACAACGTGGAGATGGCAAGAATATATCAGTTTTCGGAGACTTGCAGGACAATGACAGACCGGCCTATTCCACCTTTACCGTCCCTCATACGTGCTACAAGAGGGGGGCAAAACTACCATCTTCATACAAAACTAGAGAACAGTGGCCATGTGCATTACCAGAGCGAATGATACACGACACCACCTGAGCTGTAACAAATCAACCTTTAGGGTTTGTGACGACCTATTCATACCGAAGTGTAGGCAACCGGCGAGTTAAATCAGGCAATACCGTTGATTTATGTGCGTTAAGGTAGGTGCTAGGACTCCTTGCTTCGAAGTAGCGACGGCAGTGTGCAGAGTGCCACGAAAATACCGGGGAAACGCGGAGCAGAGGAAACCAAAGAGGGTGACCGAACCGATGTCAAACACTCAAAAAGGGAGCAAGCACCACGAACTTCAAAAAACCACGATGTCATGCAAAAAGTATAGGGTTCCATGTGGAGCTGCGTACCTGCGGTGCCGTTGCTGCCTCCCGGAGCTCTTTCTGCTGACCCATGGAGAACCGTGCAAAGTTAGTGCATAAGCCTCCACTCTCTGGCACTGCGTGTGGCGTCAGGACAAACACTGACTGCAGCATAAGACTGGTACTGAACGTAGCCGGAGTTCATTAGCAGTTGCGAGGGCGAGAGAAAGCTCCGTATTCTCAAACGGAGCCAGCAAGCAGCGCGCGGCTTTACCGCGGTTAGTCTGCACAAGAGGCTGGATGAGGCTTCCTTTAAGCACAGGTCCTGAGAGGAAAAGTTGAGAGAGTGTTGTATGTATGTCGCCAGACTGCCTGGGACAACATAGTCGACTGTAAAAAGAAAAAGGTGCTGATTGTTGAAGTTTTCCGACATCCAGGTAAAATGGAAATATATAAGCATAGGCTGCTTCGGAATCCCCGAAATATCTATTCGCATATGACAAACAGTGTATACATATCTACACTTGACCTTTTAAGCATAGATGTATATATGTATGTATGTTTGTTTGTTTGTATGTTTGTTTGTTTGTATGTTTGTATATATGCATACACAGATGCATACAAATAGCACACCGAGTGACGGTAGTACTATACTGGAACCACGAGTTAACTCTTTTAGCCAAGCGGCTATGTAAGAGTGCCCGATCTGTCAACACGATGTGCTGGAAGCAGTCCGGGTCGTCAAGGACAAAAACGTAGCATACTTGTACATAAGAACAAACACACAGAGTGGCGTGAGGCATGCCAGCGTCTCAGAATACTCCCAGTGCATGGAAGAAGGTTCGCAAGCGCAGGGCGAAGTCCGATTAACAAACTCAAAAACCAACAGCATAGATGACAGCATGGGCAGTAGGCGTGAACAAAATTCCTAGCACGTCGCACACACACAACCTGAGTATTGCACAGTAAACACGAACACAAACACGACACACTGAACGGCAAGACGCACCAACCGAGGCTACTTGTAGCCAACCGCCTTCCCAGTGGATAAGAGAAGCAAGCAGGAATAGGAGCGCCCGAAGGCCCAACCACAACAATATAACCCACATAAACACGTTTGAGGCCCGCGGACGAAATCCGGCCCACCGTCATCCTAGTGAAAAGAGAGGCGTTCAGGAACAGGGCGGGGCCGTGACAAGATACCACATACATACTAAAAAAGGTCCGCTGACAAAAGCCAGCCCGTCACCATGCCTGTGGATGGGAGACACGTTCAGGAACAGGGCGGGGTCATGAGAAGTTATCCTTCGGCACATCTCAAACCGAATGCAAAGCAGCCTGGATCATAGTATGTGCCGATAATTGCCCAACATGCGATATCCCGTGTTGGTCCCGGGGTAACGGAGTAAGCGATACGTGACAAGATACCACACACATACACACATAGCCTAGTAATAAAGAAGTGTGGGCTAGTTAGGAGCCCATACAGCTTGGCACTACAGGTGAAAGTATTCCAGGTCGGTGCTCTAGCCTAGGCGAGGCAAAGATACAGGGGAACCCCGGCTGCAGTGAAGTCCTCGCAAGGTCGAGTCCCCGCAGGGTCACCGAGGTTTCCCCTACCTGTCCTGGGCACCCCAGAAAAGTTGCCAACCACCGGACATCTATAGGCTATAGCATCGAAATGCTCCCCGCAAAGGGAAGACACAGACAAAGGAAAGAGTGTAGATCTAAGACAAGAATCAAAGGAGGAGGGAATACATATATAGACACACCATCACAATTCCAGAGACGTCCCGAATGTATGCTGACTCTTTCGATTCCGGGCTTGGGTACATAGGATAGCCAACATTCTGTGGCTATCGGGTGCCAAAGACAACAGTCCAAGGATAAGCACAGACACGTCTGTATATAATGCGCTTCCAAACAGTAAAGCATCTCAGGGTGGGCTGAATCGCAGTGACACTTTCACACATCAGGATAGCGCCCTCGGATAAGTATCGGGACTTGAATAGGGGTCTTCGTACTTCGCTCACAGCTCTTCGGTCGTCGGTGTAGGCTTCTTCCTCGTCCTGTTTGCCGACAAGCACCCCAAGTAAAAAGACAAAGCAGCCAGGCTCTACAAAGCTTGGCCAGCACAAGTGACTGAGAGGTCACAGAAAATATGCTTAAGGTGTGCTGCGACCCGAGAAACAGCTAGGCAAGAATTCCTGGCTCATCATGATATCACCAAGGCGAACACCGGTGAAGGTAGCGTGCCAGTGCGACGAAGGTGGGCTTGGAAAAGCTTTCAGCTACAAGGGAAGATGAGGTGAACATGATCCTGTTCAACACTGACAACATGGAGCCGTGACCTCCACGAAACACTCCTATCACTCGTGACAGTGAACGTTTACAAGGCGCACCTAAGTCCCTCTCAGCGGGCTCACTAAGTTCTGTTCTTGAAATAAAGCTTTAATATAAAGGCGCCACAAACACTCGCTTTTTGAACCCAGAAGGAGAAAATAAGTGCGGACCAGAGCCGTATCCTCGCTATCTTGCGTGTCAGATTTGTCATCGTCATCGCTGGTCTGTTCGTCTTCACTCTCGGGTGGCGTAACGTCAAGCTGCGCCTATCAGCGCAGTTGTGTTAGGGTTTCTCATTTCGTATTAAGGTGACGACCGCATCAACTGATGCCGGCTGCGTCTTATCAGTGTCACAGGAGCCCTTTAAAGTCTGCAGTAAGAAAACGCTAGCTCGGCGCTTTGCAGATCAACACGTGTTCCGCTGGAGGAAGCAATAGGAGTAAAGCCACACGCGCACAGCCACCACAACGTTGTGTATTGCTATATTAGCGGAACCTGTGGAAAGCACTTAAGACGCGATGCAGAAAATATGTAGTCAGGAAAGCAAAATATGTCGGCAAGAAAGTCGGCCCTGACGCAAGAGAGGTTTTGAGCAGCACGCCGATTCAACTGCAGGAAATTTGCCTCTCATAAAAGCGACAAACGTTTAAGGGCAAACAGCTTGAAAAAGTTCATGAAGTGTCAAGAAACATCAAGAGCGAGCACTTCACTGGAAAGCGGGAAGCGACAGCAGGAGTCGCTTTGATTGGCGCAGCAAGGTTCATTTTGTGTATGCCATATCGTTACAGCAGGTTTGCGCAGTCTTTTGTATGGCGAATAAAATAACTGCCGAGTTTTCCTGCCAGTTCCCAACTGCTTCGCACTGTTATGCCAGAGCGAGGGGCAGCTCAGCGCGACGGGTTCGCCTATCAAGTCAAAAAACAAAGTTCAAGGGCAGAGTCGCAAGGCAGGCCGAGGACGGGTCAAGATCTGAGCAGGTGTGCACGCACACGGGCCTCTTCAAAGCCGGGCCCAAAAACCGAATTTTCAGCCCTTTCAACAAAACAAAGGCGAGGTCGAAGAAGGAGAGGAGTGCATATCGATACAGGTATAGCGGGAACTCGGGACAACACAGTGGTTCACTCTAATGTCACAAAGCAAGTGGAGAGAACTTCTGGACTGAACACGGGAAGCGCTTGGGTGTAGATCTATGGCTGCAGGGAAGCGTGGTTGCAGAGGAAGGACTTCCATAAAACAAGGTGACAGGTGTAACTGACTGCTGGTGCAGGTAAGTGATATGCAGAATATCACAAACTCGAACAAGTAGGGAAAATAGATTGTGCAAACCTGCTTTGTGCCGTCTGCCGCAAGCAAACCGCCGGTCTGTGCTTGTCGGAGCTTGATGATCTCCGCACGCTTCTTCAGCTGGTCAGCAGCTATCTTCTGGGTCGCACTTCTAATGGAACTGCGAGTTGCGATACAACAGGATCTGGCTGCCTTACGATGGCGCTCAGGAAATAAGGGCTGTATGTGTATGCGAGGACTCGCATCGGTGAACGAGTTCCCGTGCAACAGCAACTTTCAACAACAACCCCTACTTGAGCATGCATAACGCATCCCAGCTCAAGCCTCACAGCTCGCAGCGAACGAAGATAGTAACACCACCACCGAAACAAAGGTTTTGGTTCAAGATAAAGTCAACAACACGACAACTAGTTCATCCGCAACCCAGGTACAACAAACCTAGCACAGTGAACACAGAAGTCACGGTCGTAAAGCAGTAAAGTTCTCGACGCGTGAAGTTCGATATCGGAAAGTAAACTCAATTCTGGAGTGATGCACATCAAGCAAACTAGGCAGCACATGAACCAACTAAAACGAGCAACGTGACCGGAGCGATGTAGGGCGTATGTTAAACATATTTGAACGTAAAGGGCAGATCTGCTGTACCTCTTAGAATTCGGATTTGGCCGAGTTGGTCGTCCCGCCTCAGCACACGAAAGCGTCCTCCACTTGTCCTGAAATAATACGAGCAGCCGTGCCCAAAGTGTAAGGTCCACGAAAGTTACTGACGCTGGAGCTGAATGAGTAGACTAACAACACGTATCAGCGTTGAAAAAGAAAAGTAGATCCAAACTATAACTACTAGAAGGAAACTAAGTATTTTGGGAGAAACGTTTCCATGACAAATGTGGCCGCTGGTTGGCTATTGAACAGCGAAACGTGTTGGGTGTGCGTTGGGTGCCAGCTGACATCGTCGTATAAAAATAACATACTTTAATCAGGAGTTGAAACAAATACGCTCCTCCCTAAAAAAAAATATAAACTTCTCAACCAGTGAAAGTGCAGCTATTATACGATTCGTGGTTTTAGGTTTTCGAAGAGCCTTCTTTTTAGGTGTTAGAAAAAAAATAGGAAGCTGCACCTTCAAGTCGACGTTGGTGCGCCCTTCAAGAAAACGCATGAGAGCTTGATCGGCCAATATGCGTTTCCATTTTCCTTCTCCATACTTGGCAACTCCGGTGCGCAGGGCCTTTTCCTCCTCATCATTCCACCGAGAATACCTGGTCATGAGGCGGAAAACTGAAAATCAGAACACTTGAGCAACATAGAACGTATGGAGCCTTTATCCTTTCACGCTACAATATTAGCAAGAAAAATTGTGCCAGAATACCCTCGCTTCTTTGGCATCGTTGTTACGGCAGAAGATGCGGAGGCGAGTCAGTGCGGTCTCGTTGCTATTAGGGTTTCTGACTCATCCCTAGGTTCCTGGCCCCCACCGGCTTCCATTGCCGGGTTGCCTACTCTGCAAACGTTCAGTAGTTGCTATATCAGAACGAAGAATCAGTTCCACGACTACATCGATTATATTTTTTTTCCAATCCTCGCTTCTTGAGCGATAACAGAATGAATGGTTCGTCAGGGCAAAAGTGCGCATGGATGCTGGTCAAGACAGTTTGAGGTCTGTTCAGTGTTCTCAGTTCTGTTGATCTGTGTGTGTCACAGTAGTCTGCCTCGAGCCTCGTGTCTGCAAACAGAACCTCATCGCATTCTCATCGTCATGCACGATCATGAACGATCTACAATGAAGCCCCTCCGCTCGATCCATCGATGCCTCGATCTGAATCTCAAAATTGTCGATTCACTGTCGATTCCGAATTTCCGAATTCCGATCTTCATCTAGAGCCTATTCAATATGAATATTCAATATTCAATATGGGACAGGGTGGACACGGGCGCTGGGAACTCGTCTAACTTTTCTGATGACACATGATGACTGCATGTCATCCTCGCATGATATCGCCGGATGACAGTCGCGACAGGAGCCAATGAAATCGCTGCGATCAACACATTTGCTTTCCCAAGTTTCGGTGTAGCACAGGCCTAAGGCCTGTGCTACACCGGATTTCGGTACACTGTCGAGAAGCAAATAAGATTCGTTTTGCTGGATGTGACACACCGTGTGTCACTTCCTGTTATCTGTACTAGTACTCCGTACAGTACGGGTGTCACAGGTTTAGGGTTTCCGGCATAAAGCCGAGACTATCTTACGTTTTATGGACACTCTTGCAAACTGAAAGTGAAAGCATTCTGACCGTAACTCAATATATAGTCGTAGCTATATATCTCACAGGTTATGGTGCGCCAGGCACCTTCCACTACTTTTGGTAACATGATTGGCTAAACGCCTCCGCTTGGTGGGGCGTTGGGGACCCCATTTGATGGTTGCGCTATGAGGACTCGCGGTTGAGGCACGCGTCGTTACGGAGTGACTGTGTTTATCGTTGCAGCGTACCCTACGTGATTTTTTGGATGTCCACGGGATTTTCGTTTTGACTGGACTTGATCAATCTTTGTCGCGGACTTCTTGCGCAACGTGTTAATTCGACTTCCCAATTTCTACAATCGGGATTTCACAGTTACGGAAGTTTTGACTGCTTTTGCCATTAACGTTTCCGCGAGTTCCTTCTCTCCGCGCCATCGCCACCTTACCCCGACGTACCCACCTATAGGATTTTTTATCATGAGTGTTTCTTCGCACGCTACGCCTCCCATGGGGGCTCACAACCGAATTCGATTAGACACAATTTTTTCCCGAGACGTTGGGATGCGCTATCGGCCGACACCTGCATCTCCAACAGCGACTTTGACGGCTCCTGAGCGGACACGTGCCGTGGCCGTTCAAAATTCCTCATGGGACGTGGATTTGATCAAGAAAACTTCTCGAGACGCTCTTGGCGCCAAGGAAGCGTCATTCCGAGGTGACGAATCGGACCGCAACGTACTATGGACGTCGTTGGTGACGTCTTTACAGTCAGCATTTGAGCTGAAGGACCCCGCCAACGACGCCCTCTTCGACTTAGCGGATGCCACCAAGGAGGTCAGCAACGTCTACAACGCCATCCTCTTCACGACGTTGACATCCTTAACGAAGCCGCACTCACCCGCCAGGCGTTGGGTGGACGCTTCTGGACGTGCTTCCCCGCGAGATGGGAAGCGAGCCTTGCTTGAGGTTACGAAGCGGCTCGTTCCTCGTATTCTCCGACCCCTTGGGAACTACGAGGAGTTGTGTGCCATCTACTTCGACTCCAAGCTCGACCCCGACCCGCTAATTCAAGATTTCGACGCCTGCTTGACCGCCATCCGCAACGCAGCCTCTGGAATTCGAGAAGCGATTGGAGGCCGCCGCCTCGACTCTCGTGACGCTGAAGGATTCAATCGCGAAGGACGACGGACCTCTTTCTGGTTTCGCTGACTCTCACCGCCACCGCCAGCAGCCTGACGGTAAGCGGGGTGTCTCCTTTCCGCCCTCACGTTGGCGGGATGAGCGCAACAGGAGGGACGATGGGAAGTTCCATGGGCGGAACAATCGTGTTGGGGGCTATGGCGCGCGGAAGGGCTTCCGCTTCGCCGCGAGCCCACTCAAGACCGACGGGAATTGGACTCAGGACCACTACAAAAAGAACGCCGCCCACAACATCTCGTTCCACGTGGCCTCCTCCGCCTTCGTCCCTGAGTGCGCGCGTTGTCCTCCTGGACACTTCCACGACACCGCGAATTGCCCAACGGACGACATGGCGTGCGCGGAGTGCGACTTAGTGACTGCCGACGAGAACGACGAAATTGTATCCGCGTTCCAGACCGCCTTCGACGCCCAGGACGACGCCACCTTCGCTCGACTTTGTGGACAAAATGATCAACCCGTTGTTCGTCACGACGAGGAACCCTTTACCTTCGCCGACGACAACAGCATCGGCCTTCGGGCACAGTACGCGGGCTTAATCCCTTCTCCGCCCTCTCTCCTTGCTACCCGCGTGCACGAAGCGCGCACGGCTCTCCGTGAGCTGAAGCAGGTAGCCGGTGGTGTTGAGTCGGCTCCGCAGCATTTCCCATGGTTCATTTCGGCACGGCGACGCCCGCCGTGATCGACGAGAACATCGTGGAGCCTGAGCCGCAAGTGACAATCGGGAGCGACGATAACGCGCTAATCTTCCCGAAGCAATTCGTCGACAACGAGCCCCCCTTCGAGCAGTCCTTTATGGACGGCATGTCTGTGAAATTGGGCTTCTTCGAGCCCGAGCCGCAGGTTTCAATTCAATCCTTCAGCCCCCTGCCTCCGTACATTTCTTCCACGCATGATTCGGCTAGCGTGGCTGACTCAGAATCTGACGACGAGGAATTACATGTGGACGCACCGCCACCCGCTCCACGGGTTGGTGGTGTCCGGGCACCGTCAATTGGCAGTCTTCTCACGGCACAGCACTGCCGGCTCTGTTCATGTGTGTGAGCATGGCTTTGCTCGACACCGTCACCGCCTCTGCACTTTGTGGCGTGGAGATTGCTCCACGGGCGGTGGTGTGCGGGCAGTACTTCAATTATCAGAATTGCGCAATGGACTTCTTCCCTGACTCCGCCTTTCTGGACTCTGGACCCGCTGACCCCGACGACAACTTCAATCTGGACTCTGGTTCTCTGGACTTTGACACTTTTGACTTCTTCAATCTGGACTTTGAGGTTGACAACAACAACTTCTACAGTGAACTCTGCTTTGTGGACCACTTTCAAAGTGGCTAGAGTTGTTTTGTAACTGCTAGTAGCTTGCTAGATCGGTATTGGGCCAAGATGCCTTCCTGTGTGCACAGCTAGCTAGAGATTTGGGACCGCCCTGGCCAAGAGCACAGGCCCCCTCTAGAATTATTTCCACCGCTTGAGATGGTGTGTTTCCAAACTGCAACAACCCTGCTCCACCCTAACTCTTCCTCCGTAATAGTCCAGGGTGGTGTGCTGGATGTGACACACCGTGTGTCACTTCCTGTTATCTGTACTAGTACTCCGTACAGTACGGGTGTCACAGGTTTAGGGTTTCCGGCATAAAGCCGAGACTATCTTATGTTTTATGGACACTCTTGCAAACTGAAAGTGAAAGCATTCTGACCGTAACTCAATGTATAGTCGTAGCTATATATCTCACACGTTTCGCCGGGTCATACAGTCTCCATATGACCCAGCGATCATTTTCAGACGAGTTATTAAATCTATAAATCACAGTCCGCGCGATCAGATTAAAATCGACATTCGCCTGATCGAACGTGCGAAACGACTTAAAAAGGAATATTTCGGGCAAACGCGCGTCGGTCCGACGTGGACAACATCATAAAAACATGCTCCTATGTACAGATCGCGTCCGCCTCGTTTGAAAAATATAAATGCAGATTTTCCACGTCGAAAACTAGACGACCCCATCTTGAACAGTGTCTGTGATTGGAAAATGCAGCATATTCTAGTCCAACGATACACGATCTTCGCACCCCAGCTAGCCGGTGGTCTCTCTGAACCGTTCCCATTGTTTTGATCTGATGATCCAGGATTTGTCGCATGCGACATTTGGGTGACATTTGGTGCAAATGTTGTGTCGCGGGTCGCCTTCAGGTCTGTCGTTCTGTCGGATTAGTAATATATTATTATTAGCGAATACAAAAATATATCTGAATTTATATCATGTCATGAAAAATAATTTCATTTTAAATTACATGCATTTATATCAACTCGCTCGCCACTGTGAGTCTGTGACACAATATTAGTGTTTCCTGAATGATATATTATTGGTATACGGTTTGTAGAACTTGCTATGCTTTGTAGAAATATTTAGCGATGTGTTCACGATTTACGTTCACGAATTTAAGATTTCGTTTGGCGTGCCCTCTGGTGCGATGTGTTCTCGATCGCGCGCGCCCCCCCCAACCATGACCAGAAGGGTGCACCGCCGCCCGCTGGGTCGGATGACGAGATTCAATTATGCGATGGTGCTAGCGCTCGCGCTCCCCGATGACGATGTTTGCGCTGCTGATGGCGTTGGAGCTGGGGTCGCTGATGCTACTGAATGACCATCTCCGTTCGCTTTCCTCGTACAGAGCAAATCAAAACTAAACAGCGAACGCGGAGGCTAGAGCTAGAACTAGAGGCTTCGAACACCCAATTTAGATGTTGTTTACATATGTGAGCTGCGGAAGCCCATCTACTTTATGTTCGGGCGCGTTTGCTTCCTTACTGTTCACGAGTTCTTCGGCATTTTATTGGACATTGCGTGCACCAAGTTACTCATGCCGTCCGCGTATGCGTTCGTGCACACTTTGCCTGCTCCCCTTGAATTTTGTGCACTAGTATATTCATTCCTTGGCGTGCAGTGTGCATTTGTGTGGGCCATAGGCCTTCCAAGCCGAAGTCCGTTGCACATTTATGTCGCTCATTGTGCGCGGAGGGTTCCTTAGTTCAGTTCTGCGTGGTATTGCGCGGTAGTTCTGATCGTGTACGTGTGTTTTCTGCGCAGAATTGTTGTGCGTATCCCGATTGTCGGTTTCACAGGAACATCCGGCAACACGGATATGTTCTGTGCGGGAATCTGTTGCGGGAGAATTGGCTGAATATAGTGTTATCTATTATTGTCTCCCACCAGCCTGCGTAAAAGCCTAGTTAGAAATCAAAACTTTCCGATTGTATCCTGGCACCACTTGTCACATCAACATGTTATTCTGTTATCACTTGCCCTCAGGATTTTATTTTGTTATCACTTCCGAACCATTCTTTTATTACTTGCCACCTCAACCGATAGCACTATCATAACATCCAACGTGTCAGCAACTGATGGTAGCTCTTAAGAAACCAAAAATCCGATAACTATATGTATACGAAGTAACGAAAATGTTGCCGGGCCTACCGGCATATGTCAAAGACCAAGGTACACACTGGTTCAAATTTCGTTTGTGTGACTGTTGTTTTAGTTGTATGTTTACACAACAAAATATACAGGCAGTTGGATGAATACTAATTTTCGTATGAATAATACCCATAAATGCACTGTTAAAAAGCTTTCTGTAGCGCTTCCACGGGTTTTGTTGGCCCGATCATCAGTAGGAGTGGTCTATGACCAAAAAGCCCGATGGTCTTGTATGCATGCAGGAGCAGTTGGCCTGCATTTTTTCAAATATGCCCGAAACTCGATCGAAGGTACTTTCGATCGACAGAAGGAAACCTCCCTCCCCCATCACGCATATGCACCCCTCTCACACTTACCATAGATATTAAGTGTATACAACTTGCAGTTGGCATCTCGAAGTGCCGCCGCTAGCGCCTCCGCCCCGGCAGCTCCGACGGCATTGTCTGCATCTCCCACCCACATCCCACCCCACATGCATCAGCCTCTCTCCGCATCACCCATCGCCCACCTCTCTGCATGCGACATATCAGCTTGAACCCTCCCTCCACCATCACGCACATGCACCCCTCTCACACTTACTAGCGATATCAAGTGTATGCAGCTTGCAGTTGGCATCTCGAAGTGCCGCCGCTAGCGCCTCCGCCCCTGCATCTCCGACAGCATTCTCTGCATCTCCCACCCACATCCCACCCCACATGCATCAGCCTCTCTCCGCATCACCCATCGCCCACCTCTCTGCATGCGACATATCAGCTTGAACCCTCCCTCCCCATCACGCACATGCACCCCTCTCACACTTACAAGCGATATGAAGTGTATGCAGCTTGCAGTTGGCATCTCGAAGTGCCGCCGCTAGCGCCTCCGCCCCGGCATCTCCCACGACATTCGCTGCATCTCCCACCCACATCCCACCCCACATGCATCAGCCTCTCTCCGCATCACCCATCGCCCACCTCTCTGCATGCGACATATCAGCTTGAACCCTCCCTCCCCCATCACGCACATGCACCCCTCTCACACTTACCACTGATATCAAGTGTATGCAGCTTGCAGTGGGCATCTCGAAGTGCCGCCGCTAGCGCCTCCGCCCCGGCATCTCCGACACCATTCCCTGCATCTCCCACCCACATCCCACCCCACATGCATCAGCCTCTCTCCGCATCACCCATCGCCCACCTCTCTGCATGCGACATATCAGCTTGAACCCTCCCTCCCCCATCACGCACATGCACCCCTCTCACACTTACAAGCGATATAAGTGTATGCAGCTTGCAGTGGGCATCTCGAAGTGCCGCCGCTAGCGCCTCCGCCCCGGCAGCTCCGACGTCATTCTGCATCTCCCACCCACATCCCACCCCACATGCATCAGCCTCTCTCCGCATCACCCATCGCCCACCTCTCTGCATGCGACATATCAGCTTGAACCCTCCCTCCACCATCACGCACATGCACCCCTCTCACACTTACCAGTGATATTAAGTGTATGCAACTTGCAGTTGGCATCTCGAAGTGCCGCCGCTAGCGCCTCCGCCCCGGCAGCTCCGACGCCATCGTCTGCATCTCCCACCCACATCCCACCCCACATGCGTCAGCCTCTCTCCGCATCACCCATCGCCCACCTCTCTGCATGCGACATATCAGCTTGAACCCTCTCTCCCCCATCACGCACATGCACGCCTCTCACACTTACAAGTGATATCAAGTGCATGCAGCTTGCAGTTGGCATCTCGAAGTGCCGCCGCTAGCGCCTCCGCCCCGGCAACTGAAATGCCATTCGCTGCATCTCCCACCCACATCCCACCCCACATGCATCAGCCTCTCTCCGCATCACCCATCGCCCACCTCTCTGCATGCGACATATCAGCTTGAACCCTCCCTCCCCCATCACACACATGCACCCCTCTCACACTTACCACCGATATCAAGTGTATGCAGCTTGCAATGGGCATCTCGAAATGCCGCCGCTAGCGCCTCCTCCCCGGCATCTGAAATGCCATTCCCTGCATCTCCCACCCACATCCCACCCCACATGCATCAGCCTCTGTCCGCATCACCCATTGCCCACCTCTCTGCATGCGACATATCAGCTTGAACCCTCCCTCCCCCATCACGCACATGCACCCCTCTCATACTCACCATCGATATTAAGTGTATGCAGCTTGCAGTTGGCATCTCGAAGTGCCGCCGCTAGCACCACCGCCCCTGCAGCTCCGACGCAATTGTCTGCATCTCCCACCCCACATGCATCAGCTGCTCTCCGTATCTCCCATTGCCCACCTCTGTGCATGCGACATATCAGCTTGAATCCTCCCTCCCCCATCACGCACATGCACCCCTCTCACACTTACGCCGCTAGCGCCTCCGCCCCGGCATCTTCGACGCCATCCGCTGCATCTCCCACCCACATCCCACCCCACATGCATCAGCATCTTACATTACGCCAATTACCAAGTTCACATCTGCCGACGTTAGATCGATGCAAGCTGTTGAGGAGGGATATTGCACAGCATCGAGAGGGCGGGGCAAACCTCGCACGTCGAAAGAGACACTCTCGGCTATGGAGCTAAGTCGCTGCACAAGGCCCGCTGCATCGTTTGCGTGGACATTCACAAGCGGCCCGCCTTCCATTCGCAGGCTCCTCAGACGACCCAGTCCAACCAGAATAGCTTCCACCTCAATCCACCTCGCACGCAGCTGCTGACATCCGGAGATATCGACGGCTTTGAAAGGCGCACCTCGAGTAATTGCCCTTTGGACCTGCAAGACTCCCCCGCGAGATGCTCACTCAGGCCGTGGCTCTCCCGACGGCTGTTAGCCCCAGTTCTTCATGCTCATGGACATCACACTTGTTAAGAAAACGAAAACGAGTCTTTAACCGATGAAGGGGCTGAGTTGGAAAAAAAAACACAGCAGAGCAAACATACACACACTTGAACATTCCGTGAAAGCCACGCCAGGTGTGCAGTCACTTGTTTGCTTCTGATCCACGCTTTGCAACAAGCTGTAGCATGACGGTCACCCAAGCAGATGGAAAGAAGGATTGACACCATCAGCTCGGGACCGATGCAACAAAAATGGGATGGAGACGCGCCAGGGTCCGCAGCACGGGCACGTCGACTTTCAAGCGATCTGATAGACGGAGATGTTCGGTAACGATAACTTGTTCCACGAGCTGTTTGCCGCGCTTGCTCACGCTTCCCAGCATTGCTTGGTCGTCGGCTCCTAAGTTGTCGAGGACGAGTCCCCCCACGTCAGGCACGGTCAACAGATCTAATAGGGTGATCGAAGCTGAAGCATATCTGTGCGGCGGAGCTGGCCTCGTCAGTAACGTGCTGCCGGACATTATATGTTGCAGTTTGCCTGGGATTGAGACGCGCCGACACACCTCCGCGATCTTGAGACCAAGTGCTCGATTCCACGCCCTTGGCTACTCCATGCACTATGCCATTAGATGTGCTAACAAATCGGGGTTTCGTCTCATAAACCAGACCAGATGAGAACGGTCTGCGCGTTTGCAATTATGTGCTCTTATCTGATTCTCCTCAAAGTCTGAGCGAGGAAGTGGGGTACATGGACGTGGAGAACCTGCGACTTGGTCGCCGCGAAGTGTTGCAGAGATGATATACAATCAATACAGCCGCAATTGTCCGCAAAGCGGAGGGCATGCATCCCTTGACGGTATGGCCCCTCAATCACATGTGGTGTGGGCGCGGGGAAGGCTGCACCTTAGAGCGTCGCTAAGGGATGCTGCTCCCGATGCGGAGTGCTGCTCAACGGGGTATACTGGGGCGGCGACAAACACACATCAATGTAAACAACCGCCTTTGCGTCTCTCAATTCCCCCGCATCAACTAAACCTGCCCCCGAACAGCCCATTGAGTCCTCCAGATGAATTCTATGCATATACAACGTTGTATGTGCGTGTGTGCTTAGCTTTCCGCCGATATCCAAATGGTTAATATCCTAGCCATCAAGCCAGCTGGGAAATCCTGTTGGGCTGCACTATGTACCCACGCCGGGTATCAATAGCTTCAGCATCCATTTCGCGACATTCATCCGGAATCTCCAGAGCTCCGCGGAGAACGAGACCCCTACCCCCGACTGGCCCACCTAAGCGTATCTGAGTCTGCCTCGCCTGCGCGTTGAAACCACCCGCCTGGCAGCCTTGAACCAACGCGTTAGTGCCGACTGCCCCTTTCGATCGAGGCTCTTCACCCAAAGCGGTTGCTATGCAAACGACAAAATTGCAAGACTGATATAATATCATATCTTCCAAGTTGGGATACACAACCATTTGCCACCCACTATATACCCCGGATACTTCTATCATCAACGGTGTGGCGCGATGCAACAAGGTGCTTCGATGCTCGGGTGGGAACGCACCTAAAACTCACGACGCTTTGACATCGTTGGCGCTGAGGTTTTCATGCAAAGCCTCGTGAGAATATGGCTCATCGACAGATCCCTACAGCCAAGGGAAAGCGCACATAAACAGTATGAGACTCTTCGTTGTTGTGCACAGACTCGTGATATATACCTAAAGTAAGGCCTGTGCTACACCGGATTTCGGTACACTGTCGAGAAGCAAATAAGATTCGTTTCGCCGGGTCATACAGTCTCCATATGACCCGGCGATCATTTTCAGACGGGTTATTAAATCTATAAATCACAGTCCGCGCGATCAGATTAAAATCGACATTCACCTGATCGAACGTGCGAAACGACTTAAAAAGGAATATTTCGGGCAAACGCGCGTCGGTCCGACGTGGACAACATCATAAAAACATGCTCGTGTGTACAGATCGCGTCCGCGTCGTTTGAAAAATATAAATGCAGATTTTCCACGTCGAAAACTCGACGACCCGATCTTGAACAGTGTCTGTGATTGGAAAATGCAGCATATTTTAGTCCAGCGATACACGATCTTCGCACCCCAGCTAGCCGGTGGTCTCTCTGAACCGTTCCCGTTTTTTTGATCTGATGATCCAGGATTTGTCGCAGGCGACATTTGGGTGACATTTGGTGCAAAGGTCGGAACCGGCCGGAGTTATGACAGACAAGGGAACGTATTCAATTGGCCGCCGGAGCATTTCCATTCACCGGCTACCCACGACCAATAGAACATTAACGATCAAAAAACCGTATCTGATCCGATTCCTCCGAATATCCCCAATCATTATATTTTGCACTGTTAAGAAACAGGAAAGGTGTGCGCAAGCATCTTTTTAACTACCATCGTTTCACTGGCTCACCCCCATTTTCCACTGTTTTCATTGGCCCCCCCCGGCACCGTGATTTCCTATAACGATTTCGAGGTCCCAAATGTTGGACGATTATTTGCTTTTTGGCATTTCACAAATAATGACTTCGCATGACCTCGCATGACATCGCCGGATGACAGTCGCGACAGGAGCCAATGAAATCGCTGCGATCAACACATTTGCTTTCCCAAGTTTCGGTGTAGCACAGGCCTTAGCTCTATTAGGTGTGACTAGTATAAAGTATTTTATTTATGACGGCCCGCAAATCGGCCCCCGGCAACCAAATAATTTACGGTGTCTCCTACCCCTAAATCAACGTATAAATCAACAAACAAGGCTTGTAGACTAGGCTAGCTGCAAATCACAACAGGACATCCGCTACTATCCCCACGGATGAGAAATAACTATAACTTTAATTAGCAACTAATACAGTAGTCTCCGCACAATACATGACCGACCATCTCCTTCTCCTCCGCACAACCGTACCTGCCAACCACACCCCCCACACCCCCCCCTTCGCCGACCGATGTCCAGCGTTAACTAATTTTGTGATACTCGAGCCCAATCAGAGTAGTCGCGACCCTCTGTGGGACCAGCTCAGGGTGGGGGTGGGGATTTGATGTCACCGGGGAGAGGGAGGGTCCTACGCGCCTGTTGTTGGTTTATATGTCAAGACCCGAGTCGACAACGCTTTTCATTCGGCTAATTTCGGCTTTAAATGAAAGAAAGTGTGAAATATATATATATATATAGTGAATATATATATATATGCACGCAGGTGATGAAAGTTGTGCAGTGATGCTCACGGGTTTCACAGTCAAAAAGATGAGATAATAAAATAACTTGGTTGTTTTATTAGCGGGTTCACGGAGAGCCTGACTTTCCCCAATGTATGGGGGGGTCTGGTTCCTCCTAGTTTCACTGTCAGGGATATATGACCGACCGATGACATGTGTGTCATACCTGTCATACCTGTCATACCATGTCATGTAATGTCATATGTCATAATGACATACAGTCGTCGAGTATTGTCTACCGGAATATCCAAGTACACTAGATATCAGAAAGTCCCGTACTCGTGTGGATAAACTGTATAAGATAAATAAACCCTAAGCTAGATATACCCGGAACGGTCTCGGACGGTCTCGGAGTCTAGCCTACCTGTGACACAGCGTGTGTCACAGTACGAACTTACAGATCAGTCAGCAGTCCAGTGTTGGTCCTAGGGATCTGTCATAGCTCATAGGGGCCTGACCGGGACTCCCAGTCAGGGCTGCCTATACAGATTTCAGCACACCACCCCAGCACTGTGGGTGGTGACTGACTAGGAGAGTCAGAAAATGTAAAGTTGTAAGTGTTAGGGCAGGAGCCAGGGTGACAAGGCCTAACTGCTAATCTAACTGTGCCATTCTGATACACAAATTAGAACCCTCTAGCTAGCACAAGAGCATAAACTCACAGGCAATTAAGGTCCTGCTAAACTACTGAAAGGCTCTGTGTCAGCAAGTCAAATTGAAGATTTCAAAGGTGTCAAAGTAAAATCATAAACCAGATTGAAGAAGTCTTTGAGGTCACAGGAGTTCTGCACACCACCATGTTGGTGTGCCTCCAGAGTGAGCAAGGAGTCAATCAACAGCATCATAGTAGTCAGCGGTGGCCTCACGGAAGTCCATCCCATAATAGGAAGTAAAGAAGCCAGCACCGTAGTAGTGCTCCACATCCAGAGGTCCGCTCTCATGTAATGCCATACCGTAATAAAACGCCATGCCGAAGCCCAAATCCGCTTGAGCTAAATCCTGAAATGCTAGCAGGCTCATAGTGTCAGGAGGCTCGGGCGGCTGAAGCGGTGGCACATCGTGAGCCAACAAGAAACCCTGAGCCGGGTTCACAGAATCAACAAAATCATTCGTAGAGTAAAATGACGGAGTCTCCCAATCGAGATCACCACCAGGCGAAGGCATCTCCGTAGCCGGTGCACATGCCGACACAGCAGAAGCTGTGGATGCCGAAACAGCTACACCTGCAAAAGAAATGCACAAGAGAGAAAGCACCGCGAGAGCGCCGATTGCCGGCGTGCCAAAGCCGAAAGGCGGCACACCGCACCCGATAGCACCGGCCGGAGCTCGCGGCCTCACCGTGAAAGTACCGTCGGCGAAATCCTCGTAGTCGTCCGTGTCATAGCCTGTCAGGTCAGACGGGTGGACGGCGGCGTGATTCACCGTCTGCACGAAGCCTCCGAACTCACCGCATGTCGCCGCCGTGGTGGTTACCCGCGCCGATTGAGTTGGCGCGGGCTCCACATCCTCCACCTGCGAAACAGGCATAGCAGGGGCCGGCACGGCGGACGCCGACGCCGCCGCACCACCTGCCGGAACCTGCCCCTCCGGTGTGATCCCCGCCGCAGCGGCAGGGCCACACACCAGAGCCGACGCACGCTCCTCAACCGCACTCCCAGGAACAAAGGATGCGTGCGTGTAATGTACCTTCACTTGGGCGGCCTGAACCTCAGTGGTGAGGGCATCAAGCCGCCGCAAGATGTCCTCGTCGTCCGCGCAGTCGGCCGCAGGCTGCACGCTGAAGCCGTAGGCCGACACGTCGATGCCGCCAATCCCGCCCGCGGAAAGCACAGCGGGAGGCGACCGTAAGCCGACGCCGCACGGGCGCATGTCATGAAGGCCTCCGGACCATCATCCGCAGCCTCCTGGAAGACCTGCACAAGTGCTAGGGTGTGGAGACCCTCCGCATCCTCCTCCTCAATAGGAATGCAGAAGGCCGCTGCCGTGGCCGACGAATGCTGGCGCCCACCAAGAGGGCAGTCGCGGTACGCGTGATAGGCGTCCCCCTTGCCCGCCTTGCGGCAACGGTGGCAAAGGGGCTTGGCCTTCATGTTGTCCCTGTCGAACCCCACAGGCGGTGCCGCGTGCACACCCACCCGATGGCCTCGCGGATGCTGCTTACCGCGCGGCTGCGGCTGCTGTTGTCGTTGGACCGCACCCGCACGATTGTCTCGCACGAGCGCCTTCAAGGCGGCGATCTCGTCGAGAAGAACCGCGTACTCAGACGACGTGATAAGCGCGGAGGGATTACCGCCCGCCCCCAGCGTCTGCTTCTCACGCACTGCCACCCCATCGTCCGACTGCGCCCAGGCCTGAAAGATAGCCACGACTAGCGCCTGGAGCGAGCGGAGAGTCACCCCGCCGAGGTCACCCGCAAGCGGGTACCGCACCTTCACCGCCGCGTAGAAGATCGGGTCGAGGCGGTTGTAGAGCGACAGCTTGCGGGTCTCGTCGGTGGGTTGCCAGTCAGGAGCGCGGTTATCCCGCACCAGACGTTGCTCACGAGCCAAGATGGGCTGCGGGTCAACGCCTGCGGGATAACGTAGAGCTGCGTGCTCCTGCTGGTGGCTCTCACGTAGCGCGGCAGGCACGCTCCCCTTGATAATGTCGACAAGGGCACGACGTCCATCTCGGTCAGCCGAGGAGTCCGTACCGCGAAGCCAGGTGTCCGCCACGGAGTTGCGCTCCACGACGAGGGCCAACACGTCGTAGAGAAGCCCATTAACCTTCTCGATAACCAGAGAGGTGGGGTCGTCGAGGTCAAAGGGAGTCAAATCCAGCCCAGCGGACTGAAACTCGGTACGAAGCTGCACCACCAGCTCGGAGAGGCGGTCCGCGTCGTCAGTACCACGATAATGATGTTTCTTGGAACCAAGGATATCCTCGCGGATACCCTTGGCACAAGCCCGATGTAAACGCCCCTTGTAGACCATGTCGACCGCGGCATGTTGGTCAACAAGGTGCTTCCGCAACGCGACAGCGGTGTCGCTGTTGCTGGAAGCAGCAGGGGGCACCACAGGCGGGGTGCTAGCGGTTGGGGTGTCCCGAACCGCATCTATAAGCCGTATTGAGGCGTCCAAGTCGGAGTCCTTCAATAGGCGCTTGCGAGCTCGAGTAGATGTCGCCATACTTCTGAAAGCCAGAGAAAAGATGATGCGCGGCAGCACGTTTGGGTGTTGTGGCGGAAACGGAGTGAAGACGTAACGGCAGAACGTGCGGAGCGGCGAAAAGAGCGTGGGGCACTTGCAAATGTCGGTGTGGTCGAAGGTGTCCGGAGCACCAGCCCAAAATACGTGAACCAGCGGGATCAGTGCAGGTAGAATAACGTAAATGAACATTGCCAAAACCGAGCAATAGCAACGCGCGGTGCCCATGACTCGCAGCCGCAAAAAAGACGTCTACCGTAAAGCCATGTTCCAAATCCTAGTCGCACCCAAACGCGCAAGTGCGCACCACCTCTTCAAGCGGCTGCTTAGCCAATCATGGCCAAGACAGCAAGTGGAATGAAAACGTGGATGGGGCCACGACCTACCGGAATATCCAAGTACACTAGATATCAGAAAGTCCCGTACTCGTGTGGATAAACTGTATAAGATAAATAAACCCTAAGCTAGATATACCCGGAAAGGTCTCGGACGGTCTCGGAGTCTAGCCTACCTGTGACACAGCGTGTGTCACAGTACGAACCTACAGATCAGTCAGCAGTCCAGTGTTGGTCCTAGAGATCTGTCATAGGGGCCTGACCGGGACTCCCAGTCAGGGCTGCCTATACAGATTTCAGCATTGTCAGTACGGTCGACTATGACATGTACAGTCATAATGTCTGTCATCCACCTAAGGTGAGTGACATCTGTCATCGAGATGCCAAGTATATGGCATCGAGATGGCGAAGCAAGACAAGTTCTTGAAGGACCGAAGGGTCCTAATAAGACGCGTCTTCGCTTCTAGCATGCACTGAACAGCATGCGAGCATCAATGGCTATATCGACCAGCCGATGCGGGAAGTTCGCCCAATGCTCTCGGGCTCACAACCCGATGGTGGTAACGCATGAGATGCGCGAGAGCACTGGAGTATATGAGGAGCATTGGCCTCAACCAAGCACTTCTGGTCAACAGACTGCTGGACTCATAACCCACCTGAATATTGCGTTTTGCTGTTACCGTTCAATAACAGCAGCGTCACACATACTGTTCGCATAGCGAACCGTGACAGTGGTATCCTCCGCTCAGGCGAAGAACGAGAACTCAAGTGCAGCAGACTTGACACATATACATATATTGATTTGTATACAGCGCGACTGAGTTCGCACACATACCGTCGAATATCCGCACATACTGATGGAAGGAGTGATATTGCTAACCACTAGAGCTATGGGGACTAGTGGCGTCCTCAATATCATAGCGGACACCGGGAGTCGAACCCCTGGTGGCACGGTTGTATAGGTTGGAAACAACCGTCTAGACCATCTAGCGCTAGATGGTCTAGACGGTTGTTTCCAACCTATACAACCGTGTCACCAGGGGTTCGACTCCCGGTGCCCGCTATGATATTGAGGACGCCACTAGTCCCCATAGCTCTAGTGGTTAGCAATATCACTCCTTCCATCACATACGCGACAGTTTCGCTTCAATACATCGTCAGCAATCAACGGAGTTGTGCATAAAATCATCGGCGCGACAGAATCGCATTCAGCATATACTGCGACGAGGTGTGCGCACGATGTACGAATCGTACATAAATGTCGTAATGAATCCACCAAAGGAATACAGGGTCGGACAGGATGCAGAGGTATGGATGGAGACAGTGGATAGATATTTCCAGTTCACCTATCCAGGAGCAGCAGACAAGGACCTCATCACAGTTTTTCTTACCTTCCTCCAGAATAACGACAGACATTTCTTTCGTGTCGTGGCAAAGACACCTAATGCCACGTATGAACAAATCAGGACCACATTCCTCAGGCAGTTCGGGAACCCCCATGAGCAGTCAGTTGCCAAAAAACATTTGATGGCACTGCAGCAGGGTAACCAAACATTCTCAGATTACCTACGTACATTTACATCACTGGCTTCGTTAGCATCAGTTGATTTGGAGGATGTCCTGATTAAGGATCGGTTTGTCAGCAATATGGAATCAGATCTCAGAAAACAGTTCCATCTCAGATTCCTCACGGAAAATGAAAGGAATAACATGTCGTGGGCACAGACCACACAGGTACTGCTCGATTTGAACTATGTAGTTCATTCGAAGCAGGCAGAGACCCTACACTATAGGGGTCAAAAGGAACAGTCGGGAGGTCAAGCCAAAAAGGAAAAGGATAAAAGTCGTGGCAACAAGCCATATGACCTTGGCAACCAGAATCGGGCCAACCAGAATTCCCAGGAAAATAAAGGGAAAGGCAAAGGAAAAGGCAAGGGAAAAGGAAAAGGATCAGCATCATCTTCTTCTTCCTCCCAGTCCCGTCTCTTGTGAACGTTGTGGTCGTTCAGGTCACATAAAAAAGGATTGCTTTTCCACAAAGACAGCAGATGGGAAACCCATAAAAGGCAATCCTCCAGCTCAGAATCCATGGAATCAGAGAGGAGGACAGCAGCAACAGAATAATCAGGGTGGCAAAAGTGAGTCTAACAAGCTCCTAAAAACAGTCAACACCCTGGTTAAGGAGCTTCAGAATCAGCAGAGCATTAATGCAGCAGTTGCAGCTCCAGCTCCAGCATCAGCTCCAGCTCCTCAGGGAAACTCTCCGGGTACTGCACAGGTACCAGTGATGAGGGCACCCCGGGGATAGATCAGCCTGAACATGCCACTGAAGCAAGTGGCCGGGTTGAGAGTATCTCAGAAGAAGTCCTATCCAGTCTGACATTACAGTTCCAGCAGATGGACACTCCCTCAGATCACATCGCACAGATGCAATCACAGACAGCACAGCTGAAATCACAGAAGAAGCTGTTGTTGTATAAGGGGAAAGTATATGGACAGAGTACTCATATTTTGATAGATCCTGGAGCCACATCGTCATTCATCGACAGACAATTTGCTCTCAGCTGGGTATATCACCATCAGAAGCATCATCATTCTCAGTGGGGTTGGCTGGAGGAAGCCAATTACCCTGTACATCCTATCTTCCCAATGCTACATTTACGCTGGGTAAGTATAAGGATTCAGTGGACCTATATGTTATTGATATGACACCCTTCACAGTCATCCTGGGACAGGATTGGTTGGAGAGGAGAAATCCACATATTGACTTTCAGTCCAAGAACATGACGATCACCAGGACACACTCTTCAGGTTCCAGTGTTCGCACAGTTCTATCCAGAGTTGAAGATACTCAGAAATCAGATGGCCTTCCTGAAATGGAACTGGTCAGTGCCACCACGATGAGAAAGCACCTGCGACGTATACGATCCAGTGGGTCGGCTGAAGAAGCCGTAGCTTATCTCTTTTTTCTCTCAGAGGTTGATGGTGAAGTGGTCATGACAGCAACTGACTCAGACACTACCATGGAAGACCCAGAGGTCACAGCAGAACGTGATCGTGTCAGAGAAGACTTTTCAGATATTTTCCAGGAGGATCTTCCAGCTGGCCATAGGCCAGAACGGTTTGAAGGTGGATATCATCGCATCAACATTGAACCTGGGCATAAGCCACCATCACAGCCAGTTCGTACTATTCCAGTGCCTATGATGGAGGAGCTCAAACGGCAAATCATCAAATATGTCGAGTTGGGTATCCTTCGTCCATCATCATCACCATATGGGTGCCCAATCATTTTCGCTCCTAAGCCAGGGGGGAAGTGGAGGATGTGCTGTGATTATCGTGCCCTTAATAACATCACCATAAAGGACACGTATCCATTGCCACCTCATGATACCCTTCTTGAACAGCTTAAGGGGGCACGCTGGTTCAGCAGATTCGACTTCAACCAGTTTTTCCATCAGATCCCTATTCATCCAGACGACATCCATAAGACAGCAATACGATCTAGATATGGTTCATACGAGTGGACAGTGATGCCCTTTGGGTTAACTAACGCTCCTGCGACCGCTCTGCGTGTTGGAAACCGAGCATTCTTTGACTTCATTGATCAGTTCTTAGTCATCTTCATGGATCATGACACCATAGTGTACAGTCCAGATTTTGACACACACGTGAAGCAAGTTCGCCAGTTCCTACAGCGCTGCAGAGAGCATCAGTTCTACATCAGGCCTTCTAAGGTTGAGTTGTTCGTCAGAAGCATCGACTTTATCGGACACGCCACATCTCAGAGGCAGGCCTATCAATCATTGAAGACAGAATCCGTGCAATCATGGCTATTCAGCCTCCAGTATCCTATGGCCCAACCGTTGGTAAACAGCCTCTACGCCGAATGGCTAAAGATGGCAAGTCTTCACTTCGGTCATTCTTGGGCGTGGTCGGCCAGTTTAGGAGATTTATTCCAAAATTCTCCAAGATTGCCGAGCCACTCAATCGTCTTCTGAAGGATAATGCAAAATTTATCTGGGAATCTGAGCAGCAGCAGGCATTCGACAATCTCAAAAGTGCCATCTTTAGCAATGCTCCAGTACTACAGCTTCCAGATCAGAAACTGGCATCCATTATGGAGGTCGATGGATCAGGCACACACGTTGGCCAAGTAGTCCTACAGGATCAAGGAAAAGGTATGAGGCCATGTGGCTATCACAGCGTAACACTTTCTGACACACAGAGACGCTGGCCTATTCCTGAGATTGAGCTATTTGCCATTGTGGAGGGCTTCCGGTTCTTTCGCCACATCTTGTTGGGAGCTCCAGAGACTATCGTTCGCTCAGATCATCAGCCACTGGTTTATTTCCAGTCCAAATCCACACTAAGCCCCAAACAGGCGAGGTGGTTGGATGAGCTCTCCGAGTACAACTTTCGGATTGAGCACATTGCAGGCGAGAAGAATAAGGTTGCAGATGCCCTTACACGTATTTCTGCCCTCTTCGAACTCACTGATAGTCTGCAACATCACATTGCCTCATTGGCAACCTCATCAGCTGATATAACATCTACAGACCCTACATTTATTGCTCTTATATTTGCATCATCGGGTCATCAGCTTCACGACATTATTATATCACAGTATGATCGTGACTCATTTGCACAATCTATATTATCCAAGCTGGCATCAGCGACATCATCACAGACAGTCAGCAATTTCGAACTCATTCAGGGATTGATCTATCGCAAGACCATTTTTGGCAGACAGCTTTACATTCCACCTACTGCCAAAGTTCCTACAGATGACGGTGAGATCACACAGCTTCGCCACATTCTACTTCATGAGTGTCACTCAGCAACTATTTCTGGTCATGTAGGCAAAAATCGCATGCTCCATTATTTATTGCGTAGCCGATATTACTGGCCAGGAATGACGAAGGCAGCAATTCAGTACATTCGGGAGTGCCCCGTGTGCCAACGCCAGAAAACGAGGAGACACAAACCTTATGGTCAGTCACATATTCGCTATTGTGTGCCTAAAACAAAATGGCTTGATGTATCACTTGACTGGATTACTGATCTGCCTATCACCACTAACGGGCACGACAGTATATTTGTGGTAATGTGCCAATTCACTCATCGCTGTCATCTCATTCCATTCAACATGACCTGGACTGCTCAGCACACTGCTTCAATATATATGCAGCATATCTTCAAGCTCCATGGTCTTCCGAGGAACATCATTTCAGATCGAGATCCCAGATTTACTTCTTCATTCTGGCAAACACTGTGGAAATCTACTGGTACGAGATTGTCTATGACGTCTTCACACCATCCACGGTCGAATGCAAGCAATGAGAGAAGCCATGCCTTCATTGAGGACATCCTCAGGTATTTTACATTTTGTTTGATGCATGATTCACCAAACCTCTGGTTTATAATTACTGATTAGAAAATATTTTTTTCCTCAGGTGTTGTTGCAATGATACTTCAGCCAATTCGTGGGAGGACAAGTTGCCTCTGGTGTAGTTTGCAATTGACAACACAGTTTCTGCTACGACTGGTTGCACACCCTTTTATCTCGACTCGATGGCGCATCCACTTTCGCCTCATGATCTGGCAATCACTATTCCGCCAGAAGCTCCTGTTCCAATACAGAATGCTATTCGAGATCACTTTGACCAGTACTCGGCTGTTCATGCCAATGCGGTAGACAACATTTCCCGAGCAGCAGAAATCAACCGAGCCAGATTCAATAAGACTCACATGCCCCGACAATTTGCAATAGGGCAGAAAGTTCTTCTACGGACTGAGTTTATTCAATGGACTGGTTTGACAGAGGCAGGCAGACACTTTAAGCAGCCATATATTGGGCCGTTTACCATATCCAAAGTTGTCAGCCATGGACGTGCTTATGAGCTAGATTTCGGGGATCTCGACATTCGTATCCATCCGGTTCAGCCTGTATCCAGAATAGAGTTATATAATGACTCGATCCAAGCACCTTTGCCTCTGCCACAGATGATCACCGAAGAAGGGCAACCATTATTTGAGATATCACACATTCTCTCAGATAAGATCACTAGAGGTGTCAAGTACTATTTAGTGCGATATGCTGGCTACGGCCCTGAACATGACACCTGGGTCAGAGCCACAGAGCTGACCAATGCAGCAGACATAATAGCTGCCTATGAAGGCTAACAATATATTAAGCCTATTGCCCTTACTTCTTGTAATATATACTAATACATGTCGATCATCTATATACCTGCTCTTAATGTTTTATCATTATGTTGTATCAGGAGCAGGAAATTGATCCTTCCTTGCTGAGGTGTAGTGAGCCTTGTACCAATTCATACCCTTGCACAGATACGCATACATGCGGGTACCATATCTGTGGATAAATAAAAAACTGCTATACTGCCTTTGCCAGACCGTGGTTTGTCATTCGGATCTTATGGCCAGTCATTCTGAGCTGCCGGAATGTTCTGAGGTAGATGGAGTTGTGATCCTGAGTTGTGTTTGACATACATAACTAAACGAATTCACATTAGTACGTTGTCGAATCCATCTATGAAATGTTCGTCAGAGCGCGCGTACCGGACCGAAAAAAGGAGTTTGGCAGATCGGGTGAGGATTTAAAGTGGACTCATAGAGACCCTCCGATAACTCGTAAGCAGGGCCTTCTCCGCCTGCATTAAAACAAACCTTGGAAAAGAAGGTTCTCCATTCGGCCTATGAACCTCCATAGCAGCTTCAGGAGGGGAGGAAGGGGTGGATGCACTATATAAGGCCGTGGAAACAAGTACCCAATGGGTCGAATCGTCGATCGGCAAGCGCAATATCTCTCCGTAACGTAAACCTCGGAAGATACCCTGAGCGTCACTCTGAAATACGAAACGCCAAGCAATCAGGGGGGCTACATCCTAAGAACTGTAGGGCTATATGCCTAAGGTGAGGGTTTAAAGTGGACTCAGTTCCCCCCGATACAGTAATCACTCACCTTTAAGAAAACCCGACGTTAAGAAACTAGCCAGCGTTTGGGGGGGGGTACCCAACTCGATGAGTACGGCTGGCTGGCTTTTTTCGGCTAAGAAAATTCCCGAAATAAGCAACCTTTGTGCTGGCGCCGCAGGCGATTTTTCCTGAAATTATGGCCGTTCTAAGCGTTTATCAATGAAAATTTAAGAAAATAGCTGGCTGATTGAAAGAAATTGGCTTACTATTCTTCGAGTTCTCTTATGACGCTGACGCTGGCGGGGGGGGGAGGGGGGGTACCCAACTCGATGAGTACGGCTGGCTGGCCCAAAATCCCTGGTTTCTTAA
>LGRX02035935.1:0-19857 GCA_001247695.2 Cymbomonas tetramitiformis | reverse complement strand
TATTCGCTATTGTGTGCCTAAGACAAAATGGCTTGATGTATCACTTGACTGGATTACTGATCCGCCTATCACCACTAACGGGCACGACAGTATATTTGTGGTAATGTGCCAATTCACTCATCGTTGTCATCTCATTCCATTCAACATGACCTGGACTGCTCAGCACACTGCTTCTATATATATATATATATATGCAGCATATCTTCAAGCTCCATGGTCTTCCGAGGAACATCATTTCATATCGAGATCCCAGATTTACTTCTTCATTCTGGCAACCACTGTGGAAATCTACTGGTACGAGATTGTCTATGACGTCTTCACACCATCCACAGTCGAATGCAAGCAATGAGCGAAGCCATGCCTTCATTGAGGACATCCTCAGGTATTTTGCAGTTTGTTTGATGCATGATTCATAAGGTGGCCGGGTAATTATTTTGGTAAATTACCGGCTCGGTAATTACCGGTAATTTACCCGGTAATACCTGCCCCCAAATTGTCTTACCCCCCCATACTTAAGAAATTCCCGGTAATTTACCACGGTAAGATGGTATTACCATGGTAAATTACCGGGATTTCGTTAAATTACCATCGATTTTACCAAAAAACTCCAGATCAGCGGCTGGGAGTGACACGACTCGACCTCCAACACAAAAAGCCATTCTTGGTCAGGTCTTGGTCTAATCAATAACACGGCGACGGGAGAGGCAAACAAGGTGGCAATAATGGCCTCAGGTGACACCATATATCCCTGACTGGGGATGATACATTACATGACTGGAAGGATTCCCACGGCACTACTCATAAAGTTCTTCAGGATATCTTGGACGCCTTGAAGACCCCTCTACGTGGGCAGTGCTTCGGACCACAGCACTCATTCATCTTGTCTCTGTTTTGCGACGTCCCACAATACCACGTGACTCTGAACCCGAAGAAGTCCTGTGCCCTGAACGTTCGGACCACGCTCATCTGCAAGTATGACGAGTCCCTCAAGACCAATACGGCCTATCATAGGATCAACTCGGGCAAGCTCCTCAATAAGATCTTGGACTGCGACAACGTACCCGACTATACCGTTGGGTATACTTGTGCCTCAGGACTTTCTGTCTGCACTTCTCTGTAAAACATTCTGCTATTTTGTGACCGCGCATGGCCAAGCATGTGGGAGATTGTGCACTCAACTAACTCCAATGATCGTCGTGTACCCATAGGAACCGAAAAAATCGAATTCGGAATTCGTATGCAATAGTTGGGTATACTTGTGCCTCGGGACTTTCTGTCTGCACTTCTCTGTAAAATATTCTGCTATTTTGTGACCGCGCATGGTCGAGCATGTGGGAGATTGTGCACTCAACTATCTCCAATGATCGTCGTGTACCCATAGGAATCGAAAAAATCGAATTCGGAATTCGTATGCAATAGTTGGGTATACTTGTGCCTCGGGACTTTCTGTCTGCACTTCTCTGTAAAATATTCTGCTATTTTGTGACCGCGCATGGTCGAGCATGGGGGACATTATGCACTCAACTATCTCCTATGATCATTGTGTATCCATAAGAGCCGGAAAAATCGAATTCGGAATTCGTATGCAAAAGTTGGGTCAACTGGTGCAGGCGGTAATTACCTGGTATTACCACGTATGGTAATTACCGGTAAATTACCCGGTATTACCACCCCCCACTTTCAAATTACCGGTAATGCGGCCACCTTAATGATTCACCAACCTCTGGTTTATAATTGATTAGAAAGTATTTTTTCCTCAGGTGTTGTTGCAATGATACTTCAGCCAATTCGTGGGAGGACAAGTTGCCTCTGGTGGAGTTTGCAATTAACAACACAGTTTCTGCTACGACTGGTTACACACCCTTTTATCTCGACTCGATGGCGCATCCACTTTCGCCTCATGATCTAGCAATCACTATTCCGCCAGAAGCTCATGTTCCAATACAGAATGCTATTCGAGATCACTTTGACCAGTACTCGGCTGTTCATGCCAATGCGGTAGACAACATTTCCCGAGCAGCAGAAATCAACCGAGCCAGATTCAATAAGACTCACATGCCCCGACTCTGCAATAGGGCAGAAAGTTCTTCTACGGACTGAGTTTATTCAATGGACTGGTTTGACAGAGGCAGGCAGACACTTTAAGCAGCCATATATTGGGCCGTTTACCATATCCAAAGTTGTCAGCCATGGACGTGCTTATGAGCCAGACTTCGGGGATCTCGACAATCATTCGTATCCATCCGGTTCAGCCTGTATCCAGAATAGAGTTATATAATGACTCGATCCAAGCACCTTTGCCTCTGCCGCAGATGATCACCGAAGAAGGGCAACCATTATTTGAGATATCACACATTCTCTCAGATAAGATCACGAGAGGTGTCAAGTACTATTTAGTGCGATATGCAGGCTACGGCCCTGAACATGGCACCTGGGTCAGAGCCACAGAGCTGACCAATGCAGCAGACATAATAGCTGCCTATGAAGGCTAACAATATATTAAGCCTATTGCCCTTACTTCTTGTAATATATACTAATACATGTCGATCATCTATATACCCTGCTCTTAATGTTTTATCATTATGTTGTATCAGGAGCAGGAAATTGATCCTTCCTTGCTGAGGTGTAGCGAGCCTTGTACCAATTCATACCCTTGCACAGATACGCATACATGCGGGTACCATATCTGTGGATAAATAAAAAACTGCTATACTGCCTTTGCCAGACCGTGGTTTGTCATTCGGATCTTATGGTCAGTCATTCTGAGTTGCCGGAATGTTCTGAGGTAAATGGAGTTGTGATCCTGAGTTGTGTTTGACATACATAACTAAACGAATTCACATTAGTACGTTGTCGAATCCATCTATGAAATGTTCGTCAGAGCGCGCGTACCGGACCGAAAAAAGGAGTTTGGCAGATCGGGTGAGGATTTAAAGTGGACTCATAGAGACCCTCCGATATCTCGTAAGCAGGGCCTTCTCCGCCTGCATTAAAACAAACCTTGGAAAAAAAGGTTCTCCATTCGGCCTATGAACCTCCATAGCAGCTTCAGGAGGGGAGGAAGGGGTGGATGCACTATATAAGGCCGTGAAAACAAGTACCCAATGGGTCGAATCGTCGATCGGCAAGCGCAATATCTCTCCGTAACGTAAACCTCGGAAGCTACCCTGAGCGTCACTCTGAAATACGAAACGCCAAGCAATCAGGGGGGCTACATCCTAAGAACTGTAGGGCTATATGCCTAAGGTGAGGGTTTAAAGTGGACTCAGTTCCCCCCGATATCCTAAAACACCTTGAGGGACGCCTCATCGGTGTAAGAAGATCGGTGAAAGATTGGCCAGTTCAACAACAAAGACATATCAAAGACATATATTAAAGGTATGCACCCTATATTGTGAGGGCACAACACTTCTAAGAGGGGAGATCTGTCAGGGATATGACCGATGACATATGCATCATACATGTCATACATGGCATACCTGTCATGTCATGTCATGTCATGTCATGTCATGTCATGTCATGTCATGTCATGTCATGTCATGTCATGTTATGTCATGTCATGTCATGTCATGTCATGTCATGTCATATGTCATAATGACATACAGTCGTCGAGTATTGTCAGTACGGTCGACTATGACATGTACAGTCATAATGTTTGTCATCCATCTAAGTTGGGTGACATCTGTCATCGAGAGGCCAAGTATATGGCATCGAGATGGCGAAGCAAGACAAGTTCTTGAAGAACCGAAGGGTCCTGATAAGACGCGTCTTCGCTTCTAGCATGCACTGAACAACATGCGAGTATCAATGGCTATATCGACCAGCCGATGCGGGAAGTTCACCCAGTGCTCTCGGGTTCACAACCCGATGGTGGTAACGCATGAGATGCGTGAGAGCACTGGAGTATATGAGGAGCATTGGGCTCAAGCAAGCACTTCTGGTCAACAGACTGCTGCACTCATAACCCACCAGAATATTGCGTTTTGCTGTTACCGTTCAATAACAGCAGCGTCACACATACTGTTCGCATAGCGAACCGTGACAATATCACATAAAATACTACCCGAGTGACAACATGCTACCAGCGAGAGCACTGCACGTCGTCTGTCGACCAATGGGGCACAAGGTAACTCAGTTTGGGTCCCAAAGATGATATTATATGAAGGATATCATCAGTATTGAACAAGAGGGCATCGAAAAAAATTCTACCGCGTCAGTACTTGTCATAGTATTGTTTTCGAAAACAGTACTGTGACAAGTACCACGGGGCAGTAGCCATATAGGAGCACTCCGCAATCAGCGCATGTTACCCTTGCTGTTGCTGACAGGACTCGTGGCAACGCCGTTTTGCAGTCGTCTTGGGACACTGACGTTGTAAAACGTGTTGCGAAAGACACCGTAGGTAACAAGGCGTCTTCATTTTCCGGAAGTGAGCCACATCGACAACTTCTTTGGGATTATTTGGTAACTGCATTGGAGGCTTCTTTTGTCAACAAGGATTCCACCAACGAGGACATTTTTGACCTCGTGGACGTCGACAAGGAGGTACACCCCATCTACAACGACATCTTACTTCGTTCTTTGGTGTCTTTGACCACTCCCCACTCTCCAGCTCGAAGGTGGGTAGATGTCTCGGCTAGAATTTCTCCGCGCGACGGTAAGCGTGCACTGCTTGAGATCACGGGGACATACGCCACCTGGACATCGGCCACTCCGCCATCACGAGGAGTTGTTGGGCATTTCTTTTGGGTCTTCGGACGATCCAGAGCCCCTCGTGGCTCAATTCGACGAGTGCATCAAGGCCATCGCCGCTTCTGGACCTGGTACACTCGACGACAAGGCTGCCAAGCGACAGCTGCCGGCGGCACTAGATGGTGAGTTTTATCGTGAGGTGGTCACCCCACTCCGCCTCGACACCGAGTTGGCGAAGGTGGCGATCGAGGAGATTTACACGCACGTTCTCGAGGTGTGGTGGTGTGCGAACCCTAATGGCCCTCCCATCCGCCCCAAGGCACTCGCACCTCTCCCGACGCACACACCTCTCGCAGCGGCTTACGCAGGTGGGAACCAGCATGACGTGAAGAACTTCCTCGAGGAGGAAGGCTTCTTCCTTGCTTGCCTCGCTTCGCCATGAGGAGGATGGTAATGAGCGTGACACGACGCCACCACGGAATGAATATCCCCGTCGGCATGGCGCCGGTGGTGTCAAGTTTCCGCCGTCCAAGTGGCGCGATGATCGCAACCGTCGGCCCGACGGTAAGCTCCATGGACGTGACCGTCGAGTAGGATTTAAACATCATTTTGCGGCCTCCCCGCTCCCGAAAGGGGGAAATTGGTCACAGTCGCGTTCCGCGCAAGCGGCTAGGTGCATTTATTTTCACTCCGCATCTTCGGCCTTCGTCCAGGAGTGCCCCCTTTGTCCGGGACACTTTCATGACACAGCACGTTGCCCGACGGTGTGTGGTTCGTGTGATGTGGACTTACGTGATGCCGCCATGGACACGGACCTCGTCGTTTCGGCCTTCCAAACCGCCTTCGACGACGAGAACGACGGGGAATTTGCCGAGTTGTGCCACCGGCACGACCGGCCGCTGGTACGTGACGACCCTGAGCCCTTCACTTACCCGACGGGGCACGCCTTGGGATTGCGTGCCCACTATGCGGGTTTGGGGCGTGCTACATTGGACACCGGCATGGGAGAGGTACTTGCCGATGCACGAAGCGTGCTCGCCTCTTTGCGGTCTGCGGCTGCGGCTGCAGAGGTCGGTGGTGCTGCCACGACCAGTATGCAGGCACCCCTTCACATTGGCACTTTGTCTGTGTCGCAAGTGGTGTGCGAAGTGCCGCCACCTGCCAATCACGAGATCGAGACTCGGGAGCTTTACCCGGTTTTGCCATCGGACCCGGCGGCACACGAGTCACCTTTTGAGGAGCCCCTCCAGGTCACATTTATGGACAGGGTCTACCCGGCAGGCGGCAACCCCTCCCTTAATTTGTGCTCGATTGAGTTTGCTCAAGGGCAAACTCACCCGGTGGCGCTTTCCGTGATCGACGATGACGCCGACTCCGACGGATTTTCCTCCCACGGATACGAGATTCCTTCGGCCCCACCGGCTACACACTCACGTGTCGGTGTGGCAAGGTTGCCGAAGGTCTTATCTTTTGCATCCCTTGCCCTACCCGCCCTCATGTGCCTTGCATGTGTGTCAGCGGTTCAGGGTTCGGTGGTGCTCGATCGAGCCGCTGACTTCGCCGCAGCAGTACATCCCACTGGGGTGATTGCAAACAGTCTGTCTGCCTTGCCGTGCACTTTTGCTTGCGGCATTCCTTTTCCTTTTGTGGTTTCGGCAGACTTGGATTCAGATTTTCACCTTTCTGGATTCCTAAATTTGCTCTACGAGTCTTGTTCTGGTTCTGGCTTCTGGTCTTGGCTTCTGGATTCTGGTTCTGGTTTCTGGTTCTGGACTCTGGTTTCTGGACTCTGGTTTCTGGACTCTGGTTCTGGATTATGACTACTGGCTGGACTCTGGTTCTGGTTGAACATCTTTGACTCTGACAACATCTTCAGCTCTGGTGAACTCTGCAACTTTGTGGACCACTTTGAAAGTGGCTGAGTAGCTTTGAGATGAGCTGTAGGAACTTAGCTAGAAAGCAGTATCCTAGCAGCAGTTTTAGAATGGGACCGCCCTGGCTAAAGCACAGGCCTCCTACTAGCAGTTTCCAGCTCCTAGCTGTTTGTTGTTTCGGAACATTTTGTCTGTGAGCCGCTCTCTGCCACCTGTAGCAGCACTACGTACAGTTACAGGGTGGTGTGCTGGATTCAGTGCACCGTAGGTCATAATTTGGTCTGACTCCGTTTAGTTGTACCAGTACTCGTACAGTACTAGGTGACAGATACCTAGGTCACAGACGGCTTTATATTCGTTTATCTTTATAATCAGTTTACACTTGTATGATAATTACTCAGTGAACACCCGATATATTGTCGGCACAATATATCTCACACAATTCTCAAAAGTTCTGGCTTTTCTGAGAATATCAATTCAAAGTTTTGGCTTTTCTGGGAATACGGTATGCAATAAGAATATCTGAATGAGTAAATTTCATTTTAGGGCTCTCGTCTGTCGTGTGATGCTCGTCTTCCAACAGTACAATTTGAAATTGTCATCCGATTTTTTTTTTGGCGACAAGGTGGACCGTCGTCATGCCAAGTTGAATACACGAGTAAATCGATGCCGCGTGGACGAACGTGACACATAAGTGTTACTTTTCTTGGAACATGAATTCTAACGAAGTAGTCGCAGAACGCTCGTCGGGATTCAGAACGAAAGCATCAACTGTCGCTCGCATTGGTCCATCAAGTGACGTGTTGAATTCATTGGACTAGAAACGAAAATTAATATTGGGTGACAATAACTAGGCCGCGATTCCTTATGATACAAGCTTCATTTTCTATTGGGTGGATTTATAAACGATATTTCACAGACTTTACCTCGTGTGCCCTACAGTTGTCCGATTGCCAAACTTCATATACTCCAAGGCATGGAATCGATTGTTTGATATTCTGATACCATCGATATATCAGAATATCAGAATCAATTGATGCCTATTTGATACACAATCAAAATATTACAATCAATTGATACCCACCTCCGAGAATTACAATCGATTGATGCCTAATCCGAATTATCACCATCGATCGATTCTCGATTTGCATTATCACAATCAATTGATCGTGACCGTGGGACATATCAGAATCGATTGATATTTGCGCGTGACACGCAATCACATATCGATATGCAGTATATAACTCCCTAACCGATCCTTCATTCTTGAATTCTAGGCTTTTCATTCGTCTCTAATTTGGGTTCGCTGAAGTGTGTTTGAGATGAACCAATAAACATGCAAATGACACCCATCCTCAGATTGGAGGGGGCGTGTTGGAGGCTCTCGACTCGATTTGGTGGCATTCCAAAATCAAATTTTTTGGCCGCGAGGACCTCAATTTACAGTGTGACGGAGTGTCACGACTATTGACGAACTATCGACTGCCTGTGTGAATCAAGATGGGTAAACGTGGACGTGGAAGTAAGCCTAACCATGTGAAACTCGTCGCCCAAGGGAAAGGCCCTATCAAACGGACGCAGCAAACCCCTTTCGACCCTGCTGGCAGTGATGATATCGTTTACAGCGTGCGAGAGATTAAGGCAGAGCGGGTGGCAAAAGGCAACGCGCAATGGCTTGTTGGCTGGGAGAACTTTCCAGATGCGAAACACGACACTTGGGAGCCGGTAGAAAATCTAGCCGGCCTCGAGACCTTGATCAGCGAATTCCGGCAGCGGTTCAAGGAAGAGCAAGAACTCCTTGAAACACAAGCTGCTGCTGCACGAGGTCTCTCCGGCCGAAACTTTGCATACATACAGCTCATTCATAGACGAACACAATGATATATTGTTTGTTGTGATAGGATTGGTAAAACCCAAAATCTGATACCCATTAGGGCACAATTGGTTATCATGAATGGTATCGATAGGTATCGTTATCGTTCTCAGTCGATAGGTTCGAAAAATTATCGTTATCGTTCGATTATAAAATTTGACATATTCATCGTTATTTGATAAGTTCAAAAAATCACGATACCGAGCCTTGGTTGATATAGCCTCGGTAGAAATTTTGGGGTATCATATCAATTGATATTGCCTCGGTAGGAATCACTATCAATTGATATGCATTTGCTAGAATTGCAATCAATTGATAATATAATGTAAAAATCACAATCAATCGATAGCTGACTTCTTTTATCACAATTTATTGATAGGACAATTTAGGATATTACTATTAATCAATTGAAAATTTGGAATAATCAAAAACTATCGATACTGCTTGTTCCAACCGATTCCATGCCTTGATATACTCGAACATGCATGGTACAAAGGCTGCAATCGATGGCTTGCAGGTAGAAAATACTTGGGGAATATTGCACAATTAAAGTGAAAACCCTTTCCGAGATGACACCCGCAGAGGTTGGCTGCACATGCACGTGCGCGGTGTCTCTTCGCCATATTTTCTGCGCAACTCAAATCCAAAGTCTCCTAAAGTAAGGCTTTGTATTGTGCTTCTCTTCATTCTGAGGTCGGAGGATAGTGTTATCAAGCAACCCATGATGTTCAGAAGCTTATATATTTGAGCCCTAAGGCGTCTTAGTCTTAGTGGGACTAATTGCAGGGAGGACAAGGTTATTCTTTTGAGAGGTGACAGGGATTTCAAGCGGGGTTAAAGAGCTGCTCTTCTTTTTACCAACTATTGACGAGTGTGCGTGAGATCCTTGACCAAGCCACCAGTCATTAAACTCTTCCCTAGAAATGGCTCCGGAAGAGTCCACGTCGACCTGTTTAAAAAATATATCTACATCCTCAGAACTTCCTCCGAGATCTCGAATCACCGCCTTAAACTCATGTTCATCCAGCTCGCCGCTGTTGTCAACGTCCCACGTCGGCCACATAGCCTGCCCGATGAACCGACAATATTCAGTAGCAGACGACAGAAAGGGTGACTGCCTTGCTTTCGTTCAGGTATGTAAAAGAAAGAAAAATATATACATACAAATTGTGTGTATGTTTATATGTATATGCTTGTGTATGTGCATATATACATATGTCTGTGTGTGTGTGTATGCTTATCCTTGCGAATCCTTTGGCGCGCGTGTGTGTGTGTGTGTACAAGTAGCATATGCTAATAAATAAATATATATATAGATAGATAGATATGTAAGAAAGAAGCTGTGCAGGAGTGCAAAACACTGACATGCACGGGCAGGCGTACGTCGATCCATGAACTCCAACTTTCCAGCTCCTCGGCAGCTCTTCTCCGTTCATCAGCAACAAAGACCGGGTTCGCAAGAAGCTCCCAGTCCTTATCCTTAGCTTTGACTGCGTCGGCGAAAGACTCGATATCTTGGTCTCGCACTTTGGGATAAGCGATGCTCAGCATCTCAGGAAAGGTGATACCGTTTTTGTGTCTGCGACGGACAAGCATACGGTTCACTGTTTGAAAAAAACTTGAAGGCGAGAACTTGCGAATGTGTAGCAGCGGTTCACCTTATGGCCTTTTCGATTCTTCTCACCATTGAAGCCCCAGTCTCCCCTGGGAAATTCGCTGCAAGTGCCATTGCACCTGGATCGTAAACACCTTGCTTACTGCCGCCGCCTGCTTCCATTATAGAATATGCGAAGGCGTCGATCTCAGCTATATCAACTGTACCGCTCTCATCGGTGTCCAGTCTCGTAAAGAAGTTTTTCAGGTTGCGTATCGTTTTCAGTGGGACCAACTCTTTAGTTCCTGTAAACTTGTTCTGGGATTGTAATGCACCCTTTGCTATTAACTCATCAGCAGTAGCCGAAGGCTTCGGCAACGACCGGGATGTTGTGGGTCTCGATGAAGCGTTGATACATGGTGGAAGTGTTCCTCGAGTAGATGATTCATTTTTCATCGCTTGAATTGTTCGACGGCGGAGATTCGTCACATCACTGTTGGGAAGAACTGCCCGCCTTTGAGGGACTTTGGGAAGCCCTGCCAACTTCGTCCTGCGCTTCTCTTTTATGGATGTGGAAGGGTCATCGACGGTGCTTCTTCGTGGGGGATTCGAACATATATCAGAGAACGATATCAGGTCTCCGCCAGGTTCTCCAAACTTTTCAAAACTTTTCTCACTTTCTATAGAATCTAAATCTTGCACAAAAATATCGAGAGCCTTGAATCGAAGCGACATAACCTTTGGGAAGAACGGAGCTTACAGGATTGATGATTGGAACTCTCACGAGTGATATGGCGCGTCCTCTCGTGGGAGGAAGAACGGCGTCGCCAAGTGCGACACCAAGGAGATCCACATGTGCGGCAACACAAAAAACTGTCTGTCGGGCACGACGGTTAATGGGAATATCAGTCCAGAGGCATCAGTCGAGCGAACGTTCAGATGAGGAATCCCTCATTTTCTCTTTATAAAGGACTATAAACCTCAACCTGCGCTCGGCAACTTGAAGTTAGTAGTTTGAGTTTTAGTAGTCGGTTTTTGAGAGGTGACGGAGAATTCCGGTAGTGCGATTCACAGTGTTAAGGATGAATCACTCTGTGGTTGGCCAAAATGCCTCTGCCAAAATGATATGATACCAATCTCCCGTCCGTGCTCTCTCAAAAATCGACTCTTATTTAAAAGTTTATACCCGTGTCACTGGAAGTGTCACTACTGTAGTAGTACTGTAGTATCGAACTGATATGATATGTTATATTACCGTGTCACCGTGTCACATACTAACCCTAAGCGTATGGTACGGCATGCGCGGCAAAGCGTATTTCTACTTGCTCGCCGTATCTTTTTCTTTATGAGATCCGTAATCATAGTCAGTCCAGATGATCGGAATTTGGATAACGGCATCGTGTGGTCATACAATACAACACTCATACAACACTGTGATTGGTGGTTTGATTCTAAGTGGAAGTGAGTACTGAGTAGCAGGAGTGTGGCAAGTAAGTCATTATACACCACTGTGATTGGTGGTTTGATTTTAAGTCAGCAATAAGTAACACGTGTAAAGTAAGGCGCGGTCTATATGCTCAATCGATGCTGGGAGACATACGGCGATTTAATCCTATATTTAGTAAGTTTTGGTGATACAAGTCGATATAATTTCCCAGGACCTGCACAAATTCAGGTTGTAAAGCTTGCCACAGTCAAAATATAAATCGAACGAGATGGACACATGCTGACTGTAGTCCAAGATTTGATTCTGGTGTCTTGTCATGCAACGCTTTCCACGACCTGAAAACCGCTGTTGGATGTTGCTTGTTGTCGAACCAGGATGGAGGATGTCATCGGCTGTGACACGGCGCGCTTCGGGTGAGGAGGGGGGGGGCGCGATATTTTGAAGACCCCCAGATTATGTCATGCACCGGTGCGACCATCCCTTACTGCCAAAATTCGGTGTGCGCAAAGGGGAATGCGCGGCACTGGCACCATGATTGCCCCAACGGCGGCAGGAACGGGCTATCGGCCTACTCCTTCACCGAGGAGGCCGAAAACTCGGTACTTGCAACCCGCTTCCAACATGCCATCGACCACGACAACGCCGCCGAGGAGTTCGAGGCCCTCTGCGTGCTGGCGGGCGGGAAACCCGACATCGTCGCCGACATCTCGGCGTGCTCGTTCTGCGAGGGGGACGGGGAGGCATTGATCTCCGCCACCGACGAGTAAACATACATGGCGAGGCGGGTCGACACCTTCACCGCGAACGTGCCGGTGGTGTCCGAGGCGGTCAAGCATTCTCCCGCCGCGTCGCGGCGAGCTCCGGTGAGGACTGGACGGGTCCGCCCGACACTCACCCTTTCATGCCCCCGCCAGTCACCCGCTCCTTCGCTGATTTTATCGCGAGCACGGGCTTCACGGTGGAGGCCCCCGGCGAGCCGCCCACTGCCATGAACACGATGCTCTCCGCCACCCGGGAGGAGCCCGAGAGCGCGACCGGCTACGCCGCCAGCATCTCCGACGACGAGGGTTATCCACCTGAGCAGCCGCCAGCCGGCCAGCCGCCGCCGAGATTCGGCTGTGGGAGGACCATTCCTGCGTTGTTTGTCATGTGTGCAACGGCCGCACCGCTCGCCGTTTCCGGTGTCGGTGGTGTTGATGCGCATGCGTACGCAGCTCCACCGGTCGGTGGTACTGGACGGGCTGCCTCAGCAGCCCCAATCACGGCGACACTGCCGCCTGACGGCTCCTCGATCGAGTGTTGGCCGCTCAGCGAGTTTTCGCCTGACGCGATCCCGCTGAGGCGCCATGGCAGACATCGCGCGCGTCAGGGTTTCTGGCTCTCGCCTGGGTTGCCCACGCTTTCCCCCGGGGGGGGGCGGCGCGACATCACATCGCAAAGTCGGGGGGATCGTACCCTCCGGTGCTCGAAAACGGAGTCGGGGGTGAAAGAACGAATATGGTGCATTTCATACGAATCAGCAATGTCGCTATTTGAAAATTTTCGCCTGCGGCGCATGCTGAAATCTGTATAGGCAGCCCTGACTGGGAGTCCCGGTCAGGCCCCTATGACAGATCCCTAGGACCAAAACTGGACTGCTGACTGATCTGTAGGTTCGTACTGTGACACACGCGGTGTCACAGGTAGGCTAGACTCCGAGACCGTCCGAGACCGTTCCGGGTATATCTAGCTTAGGGTTTATTTATCTTATACAGTTTATCCACACGAGTACGGGACTTTCTGATATCTAGTGTACTTGGATATTCCGGTAGGTTATGGGCCCACCACGCTTCCACAGCGTCGTCGGTACCACGATAATGATGTTTCTTGGAACCAAGGATATCCTCGCGGATACCCTTGGCCCAAGCCCGATGTAATCTCCCCTTGTAGACCACGTCAACCGCGGCATGCTGGTCAACAAGGCGCTTCCGCAACGCGGCAGCGGTGTCGGAGTTGCTGGAAGCAGCAGGGGGCACCACAGGCGAGGTGCTAGCGGTTGGGATGTCCCGAACCGCATCTATAAGCCGTATCGAGGCGTCCAAATCGGAGTCCTTCAATAGGCGCTTGCGAGCTCGTGTAGATGTCGCCATACTTCTGAAAGCCATAGAAAAGGTGATGCGCGGTAGCACGTTTGGGTGTTGTGGCGGAAATGGAGCGAAGACGTAACGGCAGAACGTGCGGAGCGGCGAAAAGAGCGTGGGGCACTTGCAAATGTTGGTTACTTTACTTCCTATTATGGGATGGACTTCCGTGAGGCCACAGCTGACTACTTTGGTACTGTCGATTGACTTCTTGCTCACTCTGGAGGCACACCAACATGGTGGTGTGCAGAACTCATGTGACCTCAAAGACTTCTTCAATCTGGTTTGTGTTTTACTTTGGCTACTTTATATTCTTCAAACTGACTTGCTAGCACGGTTCCTTTCACTTGTTTAGCGGTGCCTTAATTGCCCGTATGTTTCTGCTCACGTGCTACCTAGAGGTTTCCAATTTGTGTATCAGAATAGCACAGTTGGATTGGTTGGCAGTTAGACTTGTCACCTAGCTTCTGCCCTGACACTAACATCATACATTTTCTGACTCTCCTAGCCAGTCACCACCCACAGTGCTGGGGTGGTGTGCTGAAATCTGTATAGGCATCCCTGACTGGGAGTCCCGGTCAGGCCCCTATGACAGATCCCTAGGACCAACACTGGACTGTTGACTGATCTGTAGGTTCGTACTGTGACACACGCGGTGTCACAGGTAGGCTAGACTCCGAGACCGTCCGAGACCGTTCCGGGTATATCTAGCTTAGGGTTTATTTATCTTATACAGTGTCAAAATGTTCCCATATATCACCTCATATAGTGCGCGCATTTGCAGCCCCGTCGACCGAGCATGTCGACTCGTTACGAACAAATAAATAACCCTATGCGTTGGCGACAAGTGAGAAATTAATTTCAGTTTCAAGTCCAAAATGATCGGAATGCTGTGTTCGATATGTCAAAATGTTCCCATATATCACCTCATATAGTGCGCGCATTTGGTACCATCCATCAACATGTCGACTTACCAACAAATTATTAACCCTATGCTTTTATGATAAGTGAGAAATTAATTTCAGTTTCAAGTCCAAAATGATCGGAATTCCCGCGTTCGATATGTCAAAAATGTTCCCATATATCACCTCATATGCTGCGCGCATTTGTGCCCATCGACTGAACATGTCGACTTTTACGAACAAATTAATAACCCTATGCTTTGGCGACAAGTGAGAAATTAATTTCAGTTTCAAGTCCAAAATGATTGGAATGCCGCGTTCGATATGTCAAAATGTTCCCATATATCACCTCATATAGTGCGCGCATTTGCAGGCCCATCGACTGAACATGTCGACTTTTACGAACAAATTAACTAATAACCCTATGCTTTGGCGACAAGTGAGAAATCAATTTCAATATTGATATATATAACATAAAACTATGATATATATATGTGCCTAAACACAATTCGATGTCGAGGAAAACGATAGTCCGATCCATTTTCCATGATTCGCACGCGTTCGGATGCTATTTCGGCTGAAATCCTATGGGGTGTCGCCGCGAGAAGTGCATGACCCATCTACACATTACTTTCACTATGCCCATTGGTATTTTCCCTAGCGGGGTATGATTCCGCTTGTATTCCTAACAATTATTTATGCACGTGTTTTCTTTTCACAACGCGGGCTTTGATTCCGCTTCTTTGTATTATTTTAAGCAGCACAGATATTGCTCAGGATGGCATATGCACACAAGGGTTTGGCGCGAACAAGGAAATACCTGCGCATAACTGAAGAACCCTCTGCCTGGTGGCTGGAAGGGCCCTCCCGGGTCCTCCCAGCCACCACCGACAACGTGATACCTCCTGCGGACACAATAACACATTAACGGTGTGAAGCTATAATTGAGAGGCTAAAGCAAATTCTCCTTACTAGAAACACACCAGCCCTGTCATTAAGCCCGTGATAAACATCTATGAGAGTATGCGAACTCTACTGTCTTCCAGCATTACGAAGGCGCGTCTTCATCTCCTCGAGAGTGCTACTCTTCGCGAACGAAGGGCGCGTCGATCTGCAGGATCCGAAGTGCTCCGACGAAGCCTTTGGACTTACGGACTTATGGACGTGCCGTGACAAGTGTAAACAGCTGCAGTATCGAAGGCGCGTCTTCATCTCCTCGAGAGTGCTCCGCCTCGCGAACGAAGGGCGCGTCGATCTGCAGGATCCGAAGTGCTCCGACGAAGCTTTTTTACACCACCATTCTAAACTTCATGCGAGTGAGGATGCCTAGATTTCCCAGGTGCAAGACAGGTGCAAGACCAAGACTACACACAAGACTCGCAAACACCCACACAACATATTGCCACGTTATCAAAGGTACGAAAAAACCCGGCCCCTTCTCATAGATAAAAATGTCTATTGGGCGCACCTTACGGTGGGTTTACCCACCGTAAGGGACATTCGAAAACCGCATCGTTAGAGCTAGCATATTGTGCAAACTTGGGCAAACCCATGCTTTTCGACACACCTTGGGGGTTATATTAGTGCGTGGACTTGAAAAAAGTACTTTACATACTGTATAGATGCGTCTAATATGCGTGCTAATACCAAGGGGTCAAGCGAAAAAACACCTCAAATCCTTACGGTGGGTTACCCAATTATTGCATCTTTGGGTAGATTTTGAACATGCCCATCACATTCGGAATGTACCTATCACAATATTTTCATGAACTATGGCCCATAACAAATGTTTCTTATACTTGGCGCCATTCGATATATCGAATATATCACTCTACACAAGTAACTTCACGGGGAGACTGAAAGTTCCCCCCACTGTATGGGGGGTTCAGCTCCTCCTAGCATCACCCCTTGCTGCGTGTGTCACTGGTCGTGTGTCACCGTCTGACACACACCTGCTAGAAAACTCACTGCCGTAATTCTTCTATCAGTTTTGTATCACCGGTTTCCACCAGCCACTGCTTTCTGAGCCCCTGTTGCAGTGATATCGTTATATATCTTCAACAATATATATACCTATTATCACCTGTTTCATCAGGTTATCGTCCCACTTCACGTGAGTGGTGATTCCGGTTGGTTCGGCTCGCTTCGGTTTATCCGATTCTAAAAACCGTCAGCACCGTTTTTGATTACCTTCAACGCGCAGATTAATTAACTGCGTACCGTCACAGCGGCATTTTTTTCCGTCTCCGTTCCTCTTGCCGCTGCCGTTATCGTGGGTTACCCTACCGTTTGTGACTGGGAATCTACGCACCGTCTCCGTCAGCTTTGGACATTCTGGATTATTTTTTGCCTAACATGTCACAACAGCGCCAGATCGGGCTTGCTGAGGCCCTCCGTTCAGCAAGGCGGGCAAGTGCCACGCCGTCACCGTCACCCGTGGACTCCGGTGGTGCTACACCGGGTCCCACACGTCCGAGAAGAATTGTCTCCACCGCTTCTCTACGTTCGCGTCCATCATCGCTGCGGCCGTCTCCACTGCCGTCCGAATTCTTCAACGACCCATCAGTCCTTGTCTCCACCCCGGTGGAGGAAGGCCGGGAGGAGGAGTATTTGGAGCAGCTATCGTATGCCTTCACGTACTCCGCCGACATCATCGCGGTTTTACGTCCTGGGGGCTACAACCAAAAGCACGGCTACACCCTTGACACCGAGACTGCCGACACCGATTTCAACGCCTTACTCGCGGCCTTTCGACACGTGCTCTACCCCGTGTCCTTCCCCGAGTTCTCCAAACTTTTGGACCTTGAGCACGACTACGACTTCTACCACGTGGTGCTCAACGAGATCGTTTTCACCGTCCTCCCCATCGTTCTTCGCGGTACTGCGCTCGCTCTCTACACTGAGGCGGCTCGTTCCCACCCTGGGGACGGCCGTTACATTTTACAGCGCCTCCGCTACGAGGTTGAGGGGGTCCCCGATTCCGACTCCGACCGTTTTTGGGTTAAAATGCGCTCTTCCATCATCAACGAGCCCGACGACCCGTCCCCCCAGCTTACAGCTATCCGTACTCTCGGCGACAAGCACGCCAGAATCAACCCGGACTACAGCGAGGCCAAGAGGGTCAAAGACCTTTGGCACATCTTGACCAACTCGGCCAAGCAATCACCGTACGTCACCCCCTTGTACGTCAACGTCATCCGCGACTTGCGAGGTGGTGTGCCCTTCTCCTTCTCCACCCTCTGCCTGCGGATCCGCACCGTCTGGCGCGAGGAGCTTGACTTCGCCACCCCTGTGAAGGACACCGGCTACGACGTGCCTTCTCGTGGTGGTGGTGGTGGACGTGAGAAGAAACCGTCCCTCAACGCCGTCTCCTTCAACCGTAACCCCGCCTACACCACCAAGCCCGTCGGTGAGTGGAAGGCGGAGCCCGCTGGCGCCATGGTGAGGCGCTGGGTGGGCGTCGGCTACCCCTGCATTCTTTGCTTTCGCATGTGGGGTATCACTGATGCGCACCCTGACACCCGTGGGTGCTGCCCTTACATGTGTAAGGAGGCATTCGGCGATGGGCGAGCGCCCGACACCGCGCTCCCCGCTGGGAAGCGGCCTCCGCCCCCAGAGTTCGCTGCTGCCATCGCGGCATTCCGGGCACCGGACTGCCCTGCAGACGCCCCTCCGGTGGTGCCGGTCCCCCAGTCCGACACCCCTACGGACGTGGCAGTCATGACGTTCGTTGCCCCCGTGACCGACCCGTCACCGCCGCTCGCTCCGTTATCCGCATCTACGGCATGCGAGCCGGTGGTGCCGTCTGCGGAGCCACCGCTTACGCAACCGGCTCTGCACTTGGCATGCTCTGACCCCGAGGAGGTGCCCGAGGACTCCGATGGCGACGCCGCCCTTCATGGCTTCACTGGAGAAGAAGACTTCGATTGGCCGGCTTTCCGAGAGACACCTTGGATTCCTTCATTCAGCGGAGCGCCAAAACCAACTGGACCGTAGAGCGGGACTAGCCCGCCTAGCCTGTTTAATTGTCTTTTGAGTGCCTAGGCAGCGCCCATGCACGGATGTGCTTCTAGCTGGGTTGGAAAAGGCCCCCTCGGCTTGGACATTAAATTGACAGTTGGGTTAGGGTTTAGGGTTTTCCCTTGCTCTTGCATGGCCACTCACACCTTCGGGGTGAGGTGGTGTCACGGGGAGGCTGAAGTTCCCCCCCCACTGTATGGGGGTTCAGCTCCTCCTAGCATCACCCCTTGCTGCGTGTGTCACTGGTCGTGTGTCACCGTCTGACACACACCTGCTAGAAAACTCACTGCCGTAATTCTTCTATCAGTTTTGTATCACCGGTTTCCACCAGCCACTGCTTTCTGAGCCCCTGTTGCAGTGATATCGCTATATATCTTCAACAATATATATACCTATTATCACCTGTTTCATCATAACTTAAGAAAAAAAAAACATTTGCAATTTCAATGTTTTTACTATACTTATTAAGGGCAAAAATGACGATATTTTGTCTATACGGGGATATATATATATGCATGTTTCTCGCGAAGTATTGACTCAAGGTGGTAAAAATAGATCAAACTTCACGAAATACACACATGCGCACATTGGCATCGTGGATGAAACGCAGAAATCGGGCCACGTTTGTGTGCATTTGGGATCACGGCACCGAACATGCCATCGGAGGTATATTGGGATGGACACCGCGGATATATCCGATCCCAAGCAAGTACATGTCATTCGGCTTTGTCCAGCTAAACATGAATGTCTAGTTGTGAAATCACATATGGTCGACCATATTTGAGACCATTCGATGTGCATTATGGTGTTAACAAACTACGCTATGGTTAACCCACCGTAAGGCGTTCTTACGGTGGGTTACCCCACCTTGAGCCCAATAGACAAAAAGGCGGACCGATCGCAAAACATCGGAGCATGCCTGCACTATACGAGACTGCAGGCGTGCCATATCATCCCTCTCTAATAGCATATTTCCACATTATCAAAGGTCCGGAAAAACCCGGCCCCTTGTCATAGATAAACGGGCGGACCGATCACAAAACATCGGAGCATGCCTGTTCTGAAAGAAGTGCTCCGACAACAGCACCCTAAAAAGTGTTGAAAATATGGCTGATATGGCTAATTTGGAAACTATGGTTACACTAGGAGGCTTGCACACTGCAGATAAAGGGTGTAGAAAACGCACCTTCAGCGTGTGGCATCTCAGATTCAAACTGAGACCTCCAGACCTTTCGATCTGTCGCTCTATGAGCTATGAGCTCTTGAGCTACAGTAATGCCACTCGTCATATACACGGTTAGGGGCGTAACCCGACAGAGTTTACGCTTAAATTGA
>LGRX02035934.1:0-65370 GCA_001247695.2 Cymbomonas tetramitiformis | reverse complement strand
CACATATTGAACTTATAGTAGATGATTATTTAAATAGAACCGAATATTACACTGAATTAGCCAATGGAAAAATCGAAATTTCTAAACCAAAAATTAGGGACACGGAAGCAAATATTAAAAATCAATCTTTTATTAGTATAGATAATGAATAATATAATTTCATCACGAACTATATATTTAAATAGTGAAGAAAATTCGGCAGGTGATTCTCGAAGAATAGATGTAAATATACCTACAGCTTTATTAAATTATAGAGCTACAAGTAAATTACGTGTTGTCTTGAATTCCTTTTCGGCTGCTAAAACATGGTACACTATTAATAATTTTAATGGAATTTTCTTTATAGGTAGAACAAATGATGATAAATTATTTCCCGTAGAAATTCCTTTTGCAAATTATACAGAATTAGCTCAATTAGAAACAGTTTTAAGTACAAATATAAAAGCAGTTTTAGATAATGAATTTGCATATACCGGAACGGTTACCGTAGAATATAATGGTAACCCTATAGATTATAAAAAAAAGTTTAAAATTACTTTATCAATTGCAGTTCCGAATATTAAGTTTGTTTCTTTTTCAGTTAGGAATGAATTCAATGCAAACAATCCTTTGCAAGCTGAACTACAAACTAAAGTTATAGGTCCAAGCAAATATAACGACGCCGACGAAATTTTAGGCGGGCGTGTAAATAGACAAACTAACTGTTTATCAAATGTTTCACAATTAATTGATTTATTCGAAATAAAAACAGTGGACACAATATTTGAAAGTTATTATCCTTGTAATTTGCAAACAAATGATGCACTATATTTGCGAATATCAAGTTTGCCTACTAACAATGTTGAGTCTACAAATTTATCCGCTATAAGTAGTGATAGCACTTCTTTAATTGCTAGCGATATTTTTGCTAAAATTCTTTTACCAAATGACTTGACTACAAACTTTATCGATTTTTTAAATCCAAATGACAATTTTGCTATTGACATTTCAGGATCACAATTAACCGAATTAAAATTTGTCTTGACCGACTCTAAAAATAGACCCATACCACTTGTGAGTCCTACCGAAGCTCGAGATGGAAGTATAAGTTATTCTATGTCAATAATTATCAAAGAACTTTCACAATTTTAAAATTTTTTATTTATGTTACTAATATATTATATATAAAAGAATGTCTTTGCCATTAAGTTTAGCATACGCCTTACAAAAAGTTTCCGGGTATAGCACTAATTATTTTAGGCTTGAAACCACAAATCAAGATACCGCGACTAATAATAGTACAATTACGTTAAATCTTCCGTCAAATGTTTTGATAAATTTGAAAAGCTTGAGTATGCATTGTGAAGCTCGAGCGAATGAAAATAATATTACCATTCCGGGAGGTGCTGATTTTTTGAGAACAATGCTTCCAAATGGTTTAGAAAAATTAATCTCTCGGGTAGAATGTACGGTTGGAGGTGTGCAAATCCAGAGTGGTTTTAATGGTTATAGCACCGTCGCTACGGTTCTAGACAATTTACAAACTACTTTAAATAAAGAAATCAGTTATCAAAGAGTTTTACAAAATCAAGAAATTGAAGTGACCGACCTTAATTATTATAAAACATTTCGACCTTATATAATTCAAGAATTCCGTTCATTTATAGGAGAAAGCGAACCAAGCTATTTAGATACATCTCTTTTGCCACCTATTCAACTTCGATTTTATTTGCATGGTCCGGAAGTTTTAGGTGCTGTTCAAAATAGCTTGGGATTAGGAAATGGTTTAAATAACGCCGGTCAGCAAGCATTAATTAGCGGGGGTCAATTTACTTTACAAAAACTTTACTTTACAATCGAAACAATTACTTTCGCAAATGGGGTCTATGATTCCGCTGTGGATGCAAAATTAAAACGAGATGGCTACCTCGAAATTCCTTTTAAAAATTACTACTCTTTTACATCTAGTCATGATGGTATGAGTAAATCCACACGATTTAGTTTAAGTTCTCAATCGATTGATGAAATATATGCTGTCCAACGTATAGGGGATTATCAAACCAAATCTCTCGGTCTTGTACAAATCGACAATAAAATCGGTCCTACTTTTATACCAAGTTACTTTGACTTCAAATCTGGAAGACTAGGAAGTGCACAATTCAATGTGAATAATCTTTATATTCCAAATTACCGAAACGATGCATTAGGATATTTCAATTCGATGTGTGTAGCGAAAGCTGACCAATATATGACAAAATGCGGTTGCAAAGTCAATTCTTTTGAAGATTGGGTTAATCATTATTTCACTTTTATGGTTCGCTTAAATATGCCTAGTGATATGGGCGTAAGAAATTTATCAGGTCTTGATAGTCGCAGCCTCAATACAATGATGTATTTAGAGACTAGTGAAGGTACAAACCCCACTGAAGAAGTATTAACAAATAATGAAGTGTTTGTATTTTGTGCATGTACAAGTGTTTTGCGTGTAGGTGTTGGGCGTATGATTGAATTGATTGTTTAAATGTTTATTTATTATTATACATAATAAAAAAATGAATCGATTTCAACCAAATGACTCTCCTACAAGTTTAGGTGAACGTATAGGTCAAAATAAAGCTGAATTACCACCATCTCTAATGCAAATGTCCGGGTTTAGACCACCTTCTATGCAACAATTGCCTTGTAAATTTATAAGTGACATAACTTTACCCCCAGCCAAAATTTCAAATGTAAATGAATTAGCTGGATATAAATCTTATATTTTTGGACATGGAGATAAACCAACTTTAAAAACTTCAATGTTTACCTTTCCCGAACAACATCCTTTAAATAATCCAATTCTAAAACCTGCAAATTCTTTCTTTGTGTGATATATTATATACAATGTCTAGTTTTGGAAAAGAATTAATCATGAATAAAAATGTTAGTGTAGGAAATGGAGTATTTATTGGTAAAAAAAATAAAACAACAAAAACAACCTTAGAAATGCTTGGAGCTGATATTTCTATAGATATTGACGGTTCTCAAAGCGGTGACCCCGGTATTGTAAATTTGAATATGGCTGCAAAAGAAAATAAAATGAAAGTTAGATTTAATGGTTTGCCTATCGTAGATACAACTAATGTTCCTCCGATTGAAGCAATTACACAAGTAAATGGATTATATGTATTCAAAGCGAATTCAACTGATAAATTTGGAACTGTATGTATGAAACTTGCTCAACCGTAAATTTAAAAATCGTATTATAATATATATAGATATATGAGTTCTTTCGGCAAAAATGTATTTCTTACAACTTTAAACAATGTAACCGACCCTGGTCCGGTAACCGTACCCGACCCATTAACAATTAATCAATTAAATGTAAATCAAATAGGTGATAATTCAAACCCTTGTCAAACAATTCATATGGCTTCAGATTTTTTATACCGTGGAGATATTTCATTTATTGATAATTCAGATGTAAATAATCAAAGAGAATTTATGAAATTACAGACTGACGGTGATTTAAATTTAGTGAATAATATTAATTTTCATGATTTTATTTTAAATAATCCTGCAAGTAAATCAAAATTTTCGATAGGTTTAGATGAACTTGATAGTTCTTTTGAAATTAAATCTTTAGATCCTGTTTCTCAAACGAGATTGAAAATAGGAGACAATGGTATAAATGAATGGTCCTTTATGCAAACAACATTGAATGTAGAACCGAATGGAGCCGGTGTGCTCCTTAATGATGGTCCTTTGATTTTAAACACCGGTGATATTACTTTGAATGCTGGAAAATTTATTGGTGACGGTTCTTTGCTTCAAAACTTGCCTTCCGGGGCTAACCAAAATTTACAATCTGTTACCGACCAAGGAAGTACAACTACAACGAATGATATTTCTTTTACCGGAACTGGAAAATTTACGATAAATCAAGATGAAATTGATGGTGCTTAAATTAGGATTAGAGGCGGTACTCAAGATGCTAAAATTCGTATTGGTGAAACAACAAATGATGACGGATATATAAATGCACAACGTGCAATATTAATAGGCAGAAATGCTGGTTCATTCGGTTGTGGAATTGATGTTTTGGCTTTAGGTTTAGGTAGTGGATATGACCAAGCTGGGAATTATTCGGTAAATTTAGGAGATGATTCCGGACAAAGTAACGCCGGTGTGGAATCTGTTTCTGTAGGAAGATTTGCAGGCGAAGTTTTTAGTGGTCTAAATTCAGTGTCATTAGGTTCATATGCTTATAAGAATACCGGAGGAACTTCGTCTGTCAACAATACTATTTGTATAAATGCATCCGGTGTTGAATTAAATTCTGTAAATCCAAGTTCATTTACGGTAAAACCTATAAGACCAAGTCCTGATGTGACATTAGAAAATTTACAATTGTATTATGATTCAGTTTCCGGTGAAATAAAATCTGGCGCTATTAATAATGGAAGTATTGGTTCATTAAGTCAAGTTTTGGCTGTCGGTAATTCTGGAAATAACATTAATTTAAGCGGAGATTTGGATTGTAGTGCTATACGACTTGTAAGTAGCATAGACTGGGCATATACAACGTTAACATCATCATTGACGACCTCAGGAATTCCTTTGACAGGTTTGACAAATGCATATACGGCAACATTACCCACAAGTCCGGTTCCTCATACCGGTGATGTATTTACTTTTGTAAATAATACCGGAGCTACAATAAATGCTGGAGATATTGTTCAATTTAACGACGACTTTACTAATATAAATGGTGTAAAAATATATGCAGCTTCGGCAAGTCAATCTAATCAAAATTGTATGCCTATTGGTGTTTGTGTTCAAAATTCAAACACAGGGAATTCTTGTTTTGTTTGTACAAAAGGATTCACAACTTGCAAAGCTATTGATGGAAGTTATGTTAAAGGTCAAATGTTAGGTTGTGCTTCGGGAGGTTCAGTCAATTCTTCACAAATTACTACAAATAATGTTGGAATTATTGGCGTGTGTATGGAAAGTAAAGTTATAACAACTCAGGGTTCAGGATTATTGGTTTGGATTAAACCTGATTTTAAATTATAAATTTATATCTTATATTTATTCTATATTATAAAATAAAAATGGCTTCTTTTGGTAAAGATTTAATTTGTAAAAATCTACAATGTACAACCGTTAATGGAAATGCACCGAGTGGGGGAAGTTCAAAATGGCTTGATGTACAAGGAACAACAAATGATATTGAACGAGCTAACGGCTAAGTTACGGTAAAAGACGTCTTTGAAACAAAAACTTTACAATATCAAAATCTTGATATAAGAAATTTTCCAAGAAATAATCCAATACCCGGTCAAGGTATTCGTATTTTAGAATTTGCAGAAAACACTTTTAGTGCAATGTATTTATTTCAATTACAAGACAACGAACTAAATAGAGATACTGTAAAATTCAAAATTCAACACGCTGATGAAGGTGTCACGCAGTCTTTTCAAACCTGAATTAATTTCTTCAGTGTCAATTTCACTCAACAATTCTTCTTCTTCTTCAAAACTTATTGGAGTAGATTGTGAAGACAACTCTTCTTGCATAATATATTTTGGAAAATCAAAATCATGCTTTAATTCTTTAGTCGAATGCATAGGATTTATAGGAGAATTTGTTAGATCAAAATAAAATAATTCAGGATTTGAACTAGGTACGGTCATACTATAGCTATTTTTAGAAAGATTGCCATAACTTTTAAACATTTTTTGAGAATTTGGTACTCTATTTGTTATATCCATCATTTTTAAACATTGTTGTTTTGTGTACGCGTCGGTTAATTGCGGTCTCATTTAGAATTTGTTTAGTATAAAATAAATAAATAAATTTAATAATTTAATGTTTGAAATTCATAATGCAAACTGTTTCGATATTTTCCCCAAAATAAATGATAATTCCGTAGATTTATTTGTATTAGATTTACCTTATAACCAAACCGCTTGTAAATGGGATAAAGAAATAATTGATTTAAATTTATTGTGGAAACATTTGAAGCGTATAGGTAAAGAAAAAACATGTTATATTTTTCTAACCACAACTAAATTTGGACATAAGATAATTGAAAGCAATAAAGCATGGTTTCGTTACGATCTAGTATATGAAAAGACTGTAGCATTAGGATTTTTTCATGCAAATCAAATGCCATTGCGAAGTCACGAAATGATTTATATATTTTATAAAAGACTACCTACATTTAACCCTAAAAAAACTCCCGGAAAACCATATTACAAATCGAGTGCAAATACTACTAATATATATACCAAACATTGCGCTCGATTACCAACCAAATGTGAAGACGGTTATCGATATCCAAAATCAGTTTTGAAATTTTCTAACGGAAATCATAAAAGCAAACATCCATGTTCGAAACCAATCGAATTAATGGAATACTTAATTAAATCATATTCAAATGAAAATGACCTTGTTTGTGATCCTTTTATGGGTATTGGATCTAGTTTAATTGCTTGTAAAAACAATAATCGAAAATACATAGGGGTTGAATTAGATAGTGAGTTTTACAATATTTGCCTTGAAATATAAATTGTTAGAATAAATACATGGATATAAAGAAGATAGGTATGAAGAATGTGAGAGATTATATAAACATAGATTAACATAAATTTATTTGTTTATTTACATAAAAGGTATTGGGTAGCGGGTAATGGGTTGTTTATAAAAGTATATCAAAGAAAGAGTATCATTTTGTATATTTATTTATTATCATTTGAAAATGTTTTTGAAAATGCCCATTACACCTTACCCCTTACCATGATGAAAAGGATAATAAACAATCAATAATTGGCTATTTTCATTATCACAACAAGATATTAAAGATGGATGAGTTTAGGGTTTTAAAATTCTAGATATACATAGCACTTTTCAATTTACGAATAGATTAGTTTATCAATCTATACGGTCAAAATAATGAAATTCGCCTTCCGGACTCAAATAAAATTAGCCTTTCAAAACTTTCCGTACTTCTACTTTAGCTTTTGAAACTGATTCGGTTCTTAGTAAATCAAACATAAATTCTAGATATACATAGCACTTTTCAATTTACGAATAGATTAGTTTATCTCTTTATACGGTCAAAATAATGAAATTCGCTTTCCGGACTCCAATAAAATTAGCCTTTCAAAACTTTCCGTACATCTACTTTAGCTTTTGAAACTGATTCGGTTCTTAGTAAATCAAACATAAATTCTAGATATACATAGCACTTTTCAATTTACGAATAGATTAGTTGATCTCTTTATACGGTCAAAATAATGGAAATTCGCCTTCCGGACTCAAATAAAATTAGCCTTTCAAAACTTTCCGTACTTCTACTTTAGCTTTTGAAACTGATTCGGTTCTTAGTAAATCAAACATAAATTCTAGATATACATAGCACTTTTCAATTTACGAATAGATGAGTTGATCTCTTTATACGGTCAAAATAATGAAATTCGCCTTCCGGACTCAAATAAAATTAGCCTTTCAAAACTTTCCGTACTTCTACTTTAGCTTTTGAAACTGATTCGGTTCTCAGTAAATCAAACATAAATTGTAGATATACATAGCACTTTTCAATTTACGAATAGAGTAGTTGATCACTCTATACGGTCAAAATAATATAATACGATTTTGATAATAGTAATATCCTATTAAACACACCTTATAATGTATGATATATTTCATTGGTAATATTAAGTATTAACTAGTATTAATATGCAAACTGCAAAATTATTCAAGGTACAAGTAACTCAACTATACTTAGATATATATCTATATATTATACTATTGTACAAAGTGTCTCTTACCACTTATTATCATATTACTATCTACTTATTTATCATTCTCTCTACCTCGTTTCTGGAGGGGTACAAAACTGCAAAAGATTCAGCTAAGCCCTCCACAACTTTGAGCCGGGCTTCAAGGGTTTCCACCAGTAGTATGATGTAGCGTTTACGGACAGAATTTTCCCCCACCACAAAAACCCTAGGGCTGCGCCCTAGGGTTGGGGTAAAATCCTATCCGCAAACCCTACAACATTCTACTATCCTTCAAACCCTAGGATGACGTGTCAATTTTCCGGTGAGCTTCCGGTGAATTTATCCGGTCCGGTGAGCTTCCGGTGAGCTTCCGGTGAACTTATCCGGTTCGGTGAGAGTTTCCGGTGGAATAAATATAAATATGATAAATTAGAAAAAAATAATTTATCATCTGTTTCTCCAATATTCCTTTCCATACGAAACAAATATTTCTTCATTCTTCTTTATATCTTTTTTTAATCGAACATTCCCGACAGAATTTATTACAGCATTATTTTTGCATTTTATTTTCTTGGCTGTTTGAGGAGTGCAATCATTAAATTTACCGGCTACGGAATTTGTTTTTGATGCATCATAAAATAATTTTTTATTTTTCTCCCAAATGTGCGTTCGTTGATTTAATGGAGGTAGTTGATTTGATATCAATTTTTGTGTGCCAACGGTATACCTACCAACTAATTTATCTTTTTTTAAATCTTCTTTAGCGTATACACCCAAACCTGAATTGGGAATCCTACTTTCACTTATATTAACAACTCTATGAACATAACAATATGGACTATATTTACATGTCATGTTGCGACATTGGTTCCCACTACTTTTGGAAATAGCAATGCAGCGCTCACAAGGTGTTTTCTTCATTAATATGACATAACATTAAAATTGTAGCTAAACTTCTACAATAAACATAAACTAACTTAAAAATAAATATTATAACTTAATTTAATAAAATGATTTCGGTAGTTAAATATGATAATTTTGATATTGAAAAATTGAGTATTGAAAATGTTGATTTTACAAAAATAAAAAGTAAATCTAAACCATATAAGTTTATAAGTATTCAATATGATCAAAAGCCGTTATACTTAGAAACACCAAAAATGCATTGTCCATTTGGAGTTAACAACTTTGAAGGTAGTGACCGGTATAATATTTCGTTTAATTTAGTTGAAGATATGGAAAATATTATATTGGCTATAGAGGATAAAATTGTCAATCATATTTATGAAAATCAAATAAGATATTTTTCCAAAGATACTTTCAAACTTTCAAACTTGAAAGAACTTTTTAATAGTTCGATTAAAATAAATCAAAATCAAAATTATTCAAATTTATTTAAATGTCAATTAGACAATGGGGACTCAAATTTATATAATAAAACATCTGGAGAAGAAATAGAAATTACAAAAGAGAACACAATGAATACAAAAATACAATCTATTATTAGAATTCCTGGATTTTATATAATGAATAAAATGTACGGTATTTCATATAAAATTGATCAAATGCTTTTAGATAAAAATAATATTACAAATGAAAAAATATTTTTATTCACTGATGATATATAATAAAGAAGTAAATGAGTAAATTAATAACCGAGAAACAAATACAAGATTTCTATTTAGACCCGGAAATAGGCTTATCAAATATAAGTACATTCACATCAAAATTAAAAGCAAAAGGTTATAAAGTTACACAGAAACAAGTAAAAGAGGCGGTCGAAAAGACTGAAGTTAATGAAACTTTTTCTCAAAAAAGAAAATAAATAAAAAAGAATTATTTCCAATTTATGGTAAAGATCCAAACAAAACTTATATTCAGGCAGATTTGGCTTTTATCCCAAAATTGAAAAAACAAAATAGTGGTTTTGCTGTGATATTAACGGGAATTAATATAAATACGAGAAAAGGATATGCTTATGGGTTAAAATCAAAAACTATAAAAGATAAAAATAATAAAAATGTAGAATCTGCGGAAGGTGTCATTCCCGCAATGAGAAAATTGATTAAGGATTCCAAAATGAATGTATTAACAACGGACAACGGTAGTGAATTTGTGAATAAAGCTATGAAGAAACTTTTGGAAGATAACAATATTGAACATTATTTGAACGAACCCGAAGACCATAGTACAATGGGTATGATTGAGAGATTTAACAGAACATTAAAATATAAATTAGAACTTTATTTTAAAAGTAAAGATACCGTCAATTGGATAAATAAATTAGATACTATTGTAAATAATTATAATGAAACGAAAAATGTAGGAAATATAGATAAGTCAGCACCCAATGAGATGAATGAAAATAGAGTATTAAGAAATATTTTATTAAAAAGAAATATATTAACAAAACTACTTTCTAAAATTGATATAAAACCTGGAGACAAAGTTAGGATTAAAATTAAAACTAAAACTTTTGATAAAGAAACTCAACGTTGGAGTACCAAAATTTATAAAGTTAAAAGAATGGAAGGCTTGTCTTATGTGATAGAAGACGGTAACGAAACTTTAGCTAGGAAATATAAACCACGAGAATTATTAGAGGTAAAAGGGAATGTTTCAAATGAAAGTAAAAATAAAGATGAAACTACCGTAAAAGAATTAGTAACAAAACAAAATAAAAAGGAACGCAAAACTAAACGCGAAGGTGTTTCAGCTTCAAATAGATTAGCAAAACGCACTCGTAGTCAAAATAGAAACAATAATGATGATGATTTAGAAATTGATTTAAGATAAGTTATATCCCTCAGGTCGTAATTGATATGGATTTATTTTATCATATTCTTCTAATTGTTCTTGTATTTCTTCAAACTCTGGATTCAGTTCGTCCAAGGTACCTTTTAAGTTTGACAACCATCCTTTTGCATATATCTTCTTTTCAATTTTAGTCTCAAGTCCTTGAGGTGTCAAAAATTGAGGTAATTCAATATGTAATGCAGATTCGATGCTTTGACCTTTAACATTTATGGTGCATTTTACAATAGGCTTGGAGATATGCTTTTTTTGTTTTCTAATCACATTATATGTCAACTCTGCAAATTTATCATTAATTTTATCACTTTTATTCTTAACCATTTGTACCATTGATTCATGATTAATAATTTTACTGTTTTGGTGTGACAAATAGAAACCTTTACTTTTGGTAAGAGGCTCAGCATTTGAGAATTTTAGTGTGTAGCTTTTTGGACCGGTGGCTGCATATTCTATACATTCCTTACCTTCTAACTCGTCCGTTAATTCACCCAAAAAATCTCCTAATTCATTTTTAAAAACATTATCATTTACTCCTTCTTTTTCAATGTAAATACACGAGTCGGTATCAGTGTATAATACATTGTCAAACCCTACCTTTTCGCACAAATCATACAACTTTAATCTTGCATAAGCCGTTGTAAATACACCAATGATTTCACTTGTTGAACATTTGTCGGGACCATCAAAATATTCATCTTTGAATCGATAATTCATAATACATTTCTCATTTCCTTCGATACCCGCAAATTCGTAATTCATTTCATATTCTTCGTCGAAAACCATTGCATAAAAGTCGCTTGGTTCATTTATAATTTTAGTTTTCATTTTGTTTAATTGTTGAACGAATTTTCCCCACAAACTGTTTAGGTACATCTTTGCCACGGCTCGCTTTCCAGGATTTTTCTTAATTTGAGATTTGTCTAATAGAATACCTTCTCTTTCAAAATATTGTTTTATATATTTGTCTTTGTCTTCTTCCGTTTTGACCCATTCAGGGTAACCACTTGATTCTTGTTTAATTTTTAGAAATTTATTAATATATGGTGCAAACACTTTTGTACTTCTGTCTTTCCAATGTCTAATTTCATATATTTCCAATAATTCATATCCCATATCGATTGCTTTATCGACTTCAATGGTACTCCAAGTTCCTTCTTGTTCATGTAAAGTAAATTTTAACTTCCCATTATCTCTACAAGGTAATACCGGAAATTGTAAATTTTTGGGAGGCTTAACTTTACAATATATAACACCGAAAAACTTTTCAATTTCATTTTTATACCTCGATAAATATTCTTTAACCGAAACATTTTTAAATTGCTCGTCAAAACCAATAGGATACTCACAATATTTCATAACCCAAGGGTATAAACTAGTAAAATCTAGATATCTCAATGTTTGATCAAATTTCTTTTTCCAATATAATTGCTCAGGGTTTGTTCTACCTCCAAAAAATGCATCTCTAATTACAAGATCAGGTTTGTAAGTTTTCATAAAGTCACTTACTGATTTTTCATTTATTTTATCACTTTCCCAATCACATTGCCAAATATCTTTTACAACATAACCCATATTTTCCAATTTTTCTTTTTTCTCCTCAGTTTTTCTATATAAATCACCAAAAGTTATATTAGAGTCTCTTGATACATTTGCTTTATGGTTGGGGTTGTAAATTGCAGGGTTACCATGAAACCGGTCACCATTAAATTCGAATATTTCATTGGTTTCTTCGCAATAACCGTCGGCAATAAAGTTTGTTTTTGGAATTTTATATTCTCTAATTATTTTGATACCTCTTGAATGTTCTAAATAATTGATCCATTCAGCACAAACTTTACTTTGCTTTTTAATTTTATAATATGCAATAGTATTTTTTTGCATAATATCTTTTCGATGAATATGTTGGGCTGTGGATGCAATTGTCATGAAGTTGAAGGGGTCGGTTTCACATGCATCTAATAAAACACTACGATATTCCAAACATGATTTTCGAAGTATCAAAACATCGTTTGAACAATACTTTCGTAATTCATTTTTATTGTTCCAAACAAAATTTTTGTCATCACATTTTTCATTATACCAAATATCGAATTTTTCTTTATCTTCACATTTCATTTGTTCCGGACAAAAATGGTGTTTATTAGGTATTTTCCCGGTATAATTCCAATTTTCTTTTTTATTGAATAAATGAGGATAGTACCCTTTGTGTACCTCATTTTCCAACCCCCAAGTTTTGGGTAACTTGGCTAAACCACAACTAAAATGATTTATCGAGTCAATTAGTGTGACTCCTAAATAAGTCAATTTCATTATTTTATTTCCAACTCTAATAATTTCTGGCATTTTTTTCTTATCATCAAATTTATGCATTACTAATAATGCTTCAAAAATCAGCAAAAAATCGTAAGCTTTACCATTGTGAGCAACAAAGGTGTATCCTTTATGCTTTTCACTAAATAGAAATTCTAAAAAGGATTGCATGTCATAATGTTCAAATCCCTCAACCAAATTGTCTTTGCTTTTTGGATTTTTTGTGTCATCTAAATATTGAGTAATTGCTAAATTCATATGATGTTTAAAATGAAAGTCTTTAGTTTTTTCATTTAAATACTTTGTCTCTTGAGTACATTCAAAATCAAAAAAAGCTAATTTCTCAATAGGGTCTTTCTTCTTGACTTGTTGAATATAACATTTGTGATTATTTAAGTCACAATATTCTTCACAATTCTTACATGTTGAATGACCACATATATGTTTAAGTTTGGTCTCATAATGTGTGTTACATTCTTTGCAATAATGAATCTTATCACAAGTAGATTTTAAATGATGGTCATAACAATCCTTATTAAAAAAGAATCGATCACACTTGTCACAATATATTTTATGCATCAAACTTTTATTTTGTCGATTTTTCTTATCTTTAAAAATGCATTTACTACTTTTGCAACGCGTGCATGATTTCGAACGAGTATCCAAAAATGCAATGATGTTTGTGATTGGTTCGTAATGTTTTTGAATAGGGTCATAACAAATATGATACACATTTTTATTTTCGTCATATATTTGATCATCACTATTGAAAGGATAGATTTTTACTTGTCCACATATACTATTTTCTTCATATACAATAATGTGTGAATTTAATATTTTCTCATATATTGGAATGTCTCTCAAATCAATTTGCTTATGAGACTCAATACTGACCAATTTCCTTATTTGATTTCCTAGTTTTAATCGAGTTGACGGTCTAGTGAATTTGGTTAACGTGTTCCAAAATGTTTTATTGGTTTCTTTACAATGTAAATGTTGCAAAATAGCTAAAGAAATATCAAAACATTGATTATTATTGTTGTTCAATGTAATGCAACTTTTCTTTTTGAATCGTTCTTCTTTATTTCTTGATTGTGGATTTGAAGAACCACCTTTAATAGCTTTAACGGTGTGGACAAAGAGAGTAATACTTTTAATAAACCCATGTTCTTTTATTTTTTCACTTTGAGCTATTTTTTCGATAGCTTTTTGTAAATTTTCAGGATGATAACCTAAATAAATGTCATCGTTTTTTATTACATAATTATCTTCAAATTGTAACTCAAATGATATCAATTGTTTGTCATCACTTGATGCTTCGGGAACAAATCTACGTAAACCTTTTATTTCAAAAAGATTAAAATCTATTGGACCGTAGATATCTTTTCTAGTTTTAAATTTATCGATATACTCGGTGCGTTTGGTTTTTTTAATTTCTTTGATATTTTTAATATCAGTTTTTACATTATTTACAAATTTGTTAACCTTTTCATTTTTCTTTTTATTTATATTTTTTCGTGAAATTTCACGGTATTTTTTGAAAGTTTTAGATTTTCCATCGTATTTGTCTTTAATTTTTGTTTTCAACGATTTTTCATAATCATTTTTTGTAATAATTTCTTTAGATTTTTTTCTTCCATTTATTATTTTAAAACTTTCTAGAATATCTTGTAAATCAGCAAAATCTTTTCTAGTTTTTGCATCCTTCATTTCAATGTTGAAAGCTTTCCATTGACTAGGTGTAAGTTTAATATTTGAGGTGTTAAGTTTGGACATGGGAGAGGCTTTTATAATATATATATAAGATTATTTCTTTAAGCTCAATTGGGTTAGTACATTGGACTAAAAAATCACAATAATTTTGAGTATTGTGTTAGTAATTCATACTGTTTTGGTATGTCGAATGATGATTTTTTAAGAGCTTGAATCATATCATCAATAGTGATATTGTATAATTTGACGGAATTTGCTTTGATGGGCAAACCTCTTTTAATTCGTAAATTTAATATACGTTGTTTTAAAACTTTATCTTTGTTAATCTTGTAATGTTTAGCCACATCTAAATTGTTTTTTTCTGCTGATTTTTTGTAATAAGTATTTCCAAACTTTGAAATAACTTTCTCCATATATATAGGATATAATATAATAACCAAAAATATTTTTAAATTGTTTAAGTTATATAAAAATGGACATTTTAAACAATTCATGTGATTTTCAAGCATTTGTTTCAGGAATTATTCTTATTATAGGGGCTGTTTTTACGGGAATTAGATATAGTCGTTGTGAAACTATAAATTCACCTTGTATAAATTGTAAAAGGAAAATACTAGAACAAGAAGAAAATACTATTAATGTTTAGAAATTTTAATTTCTTTTTATATCTATTATATTCTAATAAAACAATGGGTTACCGCAAAGGTGAGAAAATAACAGATGAAAAAACTTTAGAAAGATTGAAAAATGCAAGATTGAAAGCTTTAGAAGTACGAAAATTGAAAGCCGAAGAAAAAAAAAATATCAAAATTGCAAAAGATCTTGAAAAACAAAAAGAAATATTAGATGCAAAAGAAGTTATTAAAAATCACCAAAAACCGGAAAAGGACGAAATTGAAATTCAACCGGAAGTAAAAAAAGAAGTTGTGAAAAATAAAAAAATAAAGAATAAAAAACCAAAAGTTATTATTGAGGAAATACATGAAAGTTCTAGTTCTAGCGAAAGCGAACCGGAAGTTATAGTTAAAAAGAAAAGAATTTCCAAAAAAAGAAATAATAAAAATATAGATAATAGCCCTCAATCACCTCAAAAAACCAATACTCATTATGATAAAGCTTATAGATCATTATTTCCTGAACTTTAATATTAATAGAAAACTTAAATGTTACAAACTCAAAAATTAAAAAATAAAGATTATGAAATTAAATTACCGAAAGGCGGTGCTTTCAATATAAATACGGACCCAGATTTTATTAATATGCATTCCGTTATATTGGCGGTGGCAAAACGAGGTGTAGGTAAAACTTGCAGCTTTTCTAATTTATTAAGGTTAATGAAAAATAATAATGCATTAGACCGTTTAATTTTAGTTAGCCCTACATACCATAATAATCAACATTATTTTAAAGATTTACCATTGGACAATGAAGATATATTAGAACCTTCAATTGAAGCTCCCCAAAAAATAGAAGAAATTCTTGACACCGAAGCTCAAGAATACGAAGAATATCATGAAAAGTTAAAGAGATGGAAAAAATTAAATAAAATGTTAAAAGATAAAACAAAATCAATTCATGATATTCCAAATGAATTATTGATTGAATTTGAGGACACAATGTATAATCCACCTGAACATAAGTATAATGGTAAAAAGCCGGTGATTGTGGTTTTATTCGACGACGTACAAGGAAACGACATTATGTTGCCAAGAGCTAAATTGAATCAACTTGTAACTACTCACCGTCATAAAGGGAAACTTAAAAATGGGGCTTTGGGCGTCTCATTATTATTTGCTACACAAAATTACACGTCAAATCAAATGGGATTAAATAAAAGTATTCGAGGAAATTTAACTCATTTATTAGTTTTTAAAAATAAAAATATAAAAGAGCTAGAGAAAATTGCGGAGGAATGTAGCGGTGAGATTAATCAAGATACCTTTTTTCAAGTTTATGATAAAGCAATTCAATCAGCACATGATTTCTTATTCATTGATTTACATAAAAAGAGTACACATCCAAGTGGCTTTAGAAGGAACTTTAATGAATTTATTATTCCAAATACTTTGCAATAAATGAAAAACAATTAATTAAAAAAGTTTTGCACAATTCTAAAAAATTCTGCCAACATAGTCTTTTTCAGCGCGAAATTCTGTGTAAGATAAACTATTTCAAAAATTATTATAAAATTATTTTTTTGGAATTATTTTTAAGCGTAGAGCGAAAAAAGGCAAAATTAATTACCAAAATTTTAGAATATATATATTTTTTTTTTGCATAAAATTTTTATGGCAATTCATATTCGATATAAAAAAGAGTTTTGGAAAGAAATTTTTTGAAAAATAAATTTTTGCGACTTTTATGGACATTTTTCGATAAAATAGGCTATTTCATAATATTCAGGGCTAAAAACAGACATGAAAAAAAAACATTTTCAATTTTTTGACTTCACAGTGAGATTCCTCGCAAAATTTTACGTATAATACATGTGCGGTGCTTGGGGGTGTCATATGATGTCATACATGTCATACTGTCATACTAGAGTTCCCAGGGAAAAAGGTAGCAAAATTTTTAGTTCTTTGCGTTTCGACAGTCGACTGACAGCGCGCGCGACTCGATCGTGGATGAAGGCGCAGAGGAGGGGTCGCAGAGGGGCTGCAGAGTGGTTGCAGAGGCGTCACGGTTATTTTTGGTCGATCTTACGGCTATTGAATTTTGTTTGTCTAATCTACGGTTCCGCGTGCATCGATTAATAACAGTGACGGGTCTGCAATAGTACTGCATCCACTTCGCACAGTTGTTGTACATGGCACAAATTCCCAGTGTCGGCTTTTGCAGAATCGTGACCGTTTTTGCAGTTCCTGTCCGTTTTTGCAGTTCTTGACAGTGGTGAGCGTTTATAGGAATAGTGGAAAGCCTAAAGGGTTACGAAACTTTCAGTGAACTGCTGTACCATCGCCCCCTAAGACTTCAGCACTTAGCTACTTTTTAATATTTACGGTAAGCACCATGGACGAGTATGCAAATACCAGTATTGTGCCTATCTTTACCGCTAAAAATCGTCCGCCATATTTGTGGGACTTGGCCGATTTTGAACAAAACCAACAAATGCCGAGGAATATGTGGATATTAGGAGCGCGAAATAGTGTTCCATGCCCTGCTTTTGAAGAGAGTAAGTTTGAGGCATTATCGTTTGAAAGTGTAGACTTGCAAGGATGCGTTTGCTGTTTAGACACACGCAACGGCGCATGCACACGGCATGTCGGTCAACTGATAGAAAGCAACGGCATTAACGAGGTCGCTCGTTACTTTCGAACGCTGTCAAGTTCTAAAGAGAACAAAAGTACTATTCGTGACGCATTTCATACTCAGCACACAGTCAACTACGCAGCCTTTAAGAGACGGTTTGCCTCTAGTATGCGTTTGTCAATAGCTCGCGATGTTCACGCGGCCTTACAAGCCTCCCAAGCCTTGGACGAAGAGACTGAAAAAAACAACGAAGAGTACAACAAATTAATAACAAGTGCTCAACAAATAGCACAGGATAGCCTCGCTAGTCAACCACGAGCTGCTCTTCCAATGTTTCAACGCCCTAGTGTTAGAATGCGCCCAAATAGTCTTTCTCCTCCTCCCAATATTCAGCGGATTGCAGTTGCAGCCCCTTCAGAAGACCCTATTTTACAGTTGGAGAAAAAGTTGCACGCATTAGAGGAAAAGTTTTCTCTTTTGAGCGCTGAAAATGCGCAACTCAAAAAAGAGAATACCGCACACGAGAAAGTAAGGCGTTCGCTAGTTGAAGAACTCGCTATAAAAAACGAAACGACGCCTGCCGAAGTTGAAAACAACTTACCCACTTATGAAGAGTTGGTTGACTTTTAAGGGTTTTTGTGTGCGTGCAGAATATGGCTGAAGCGGGTAGTTCTAAAAAGCGTGGGCGCCCTTGCAAGGACGATGCTGTGACTGTGCGTTTGTTAGACGAGCGTCTAAAGAAATACTATGATATTGATGCGTTTTGGCATTTTATGCACCGCGAAGTTCGTGGTGACAGCGGCGATTTCAAAGGCTACTTACCCAACTTAACTTTTGAGGCTTTCAAAACCGAGTTGCAATCGGCCCTTGCACTTTCAAAAACTGCCGATTTTACTCGCACTACCTTAGAACAACATACGGTTGAGGTAGATAGTTTAGGGGAAAATATGGATGAACTTAAAGCCCAAGTTGAAGTTTTGACAAGGGTCAACACCGGATTGTCCCGAAACAATACTATCCTTACAAGTAGGGTAGAAGCACTTGAAACACAAAATAGTGACCTACAAAATCGGCTGAAAAAAGTTGAAGAGTTGGCAAATAGTTTTGCAGTTTTGTACCCCTCTAAGAGTGAGGTTAAAGATATGATAAATAAGTAGATAGTAGAATAATAAGTGGCAATAGACACTTTGTACAATATAATGATATGATAATAATATAGATACAAAATATGTGAGAGTGCCTTGCCTTGTAATGTTAGTTAACTAAAGTAGAAATGAAGAGTATAATAGATAAATAGTTTATAAGTGATATAGTTTGTACAATATTAGGATTTAGTTAACTTATTCTTACCTTAAATATTTTTGCAGTTTGCATATTAATACTAGTTAATACTTAATACCATCAATGCAATATATCAATCATTAGAAGGTGTGTTTAATAGGATTTTCCTATTATCAAAATCGTATTATATTATTTTGACCGTATAGAGTGATCAACTAATCTATTCGTAAATTGAAAAGTGCTATGTATATCTAGAATTTATGTTTGATTTACTAAGAACCGAATCAGTTTCAAAAGCTAAAGTAGAAGTACGGAAAGTTTTGAAAGGCTAATTTTATTTGAGTCCGGAAGGCGACTTTCATTATTTTGACCGTATAGAGTGATCAACTAATCTATTCGTAAATTGAAAAGTGCTATGTATATCTAGAATTTATGTTTGATTTACTAAGAACCGAATCAGTTTCAAAAGCTAAAGTAGAAGTACGGAAAGTTTAGAAAGGCTAATTTTATTTGAGTCCGGAAGGCGACTTTCATTATATCCAAGTGCTCATACATAACAAGGTGTATCATTAAATATAGGGTCATCAACTATTTTCCTATTGTCATAAGACTTAAACCAAATAACACAATATCTTTCACCTTGAAAATCATTTAATATAACCTCATGAGGTAGTCTTCCATCCATTTTTAATATCTTGTTGTGATAATCAAAATCACCTATTATATTATCTTTTTCATCATAACATCTCAAACATGCACCCTTATAATCCCCTAGAGCCATTGCATACTGAAAGCTAACATCATCTTTATCTACATGCTTTTTTACATAATGTCCGCTTATCATTTTTGAATAGTTCACAACATATTCACCTTCACTAAAGTCTTTATCTATTATTGATATTAATTCTTTAGACAAGCTCCACAAATGTTTTTTCCATTTCGGTAATTTTCTATTTTCAACGGGTGTCAAACAAACCCCTTTCCCTTGTTTTGTATTGTGAGGTGTGAGGTGTCCGCCCCCTCCTAAAGCTCCTATGGTATTTCCCAATAAGAAAGCCCAATCCAAATTAAATTTTATTTTTTTGGTTTTATCTCTATATTGCTTATTTAATTTCACATTTCTTAAAACGTTTTCAATTTCTTGCATTAAATACTTCACATAAGCATCATCACTAATTATTTTCGGCTCGACTCCTTTTGAAATGAGTTGCATAGTTGACCATTTCCTTGATGGACATTGCCAATATTTTGTATGCTTCTCATCATACCATGCAAATGTTTTGTGATATGATTGTAAATGATTATCTTTTTCAATTTTCCACATTTCCCATTCATAAGCATGCTCACTCCAATAAATATGTTTATGATTTTCATGAGCGCTTAAATAGCTTCCATCATCAACTCTTTTCAAGAACACCCACGAGTTATGACCATTGCATGCAATAGCTTTAACGTCAATAAGGGTAGACTTTATTGTGTAAATCATTTTCGATAAGTGATACAATGTATTATTACCTAGTGCATATGTGTTCTTAAAGTTAAAAACTCACTTTATTTACTTACACTCTAACTAAGTTAAAAAATATGTGAGAGAATACGAGAGAATGTGAGAGAATGTGAGAGAATAACTTAAATTAACATTTATTTATCCGAGCATTGGATATGTTTCAAAGTTAAAGTCAAATCTTTTCATTCTTTTTAAGCATTTAATGGACGATTTATATTGTTTGTATTTGTTCATATATATGTCTCCGTTTAAAATAAATGGAAGTAAGTTGTCAAGTATTTCAAAACTTATATAATGCTTAAATATGTCTTTCGGACAATCTTTAAAGTCGTAATCAAAGCGTGCATTCTCTTCATCCTCTTCATTATAGAGTCGTAAAATATTTGCTCGCATACTGAAATACTCCTTTGCGGAGATTTTGTTTAATGCATTTTTAAGTATTTCAAATTCAATTTCTTCATCCTCTCTATGCACCTCACTTACTTCCGAAAAATAATCCGAGATTCCAAAAGTAGGTACTTCTAAAATTTCTTGAATAAGCTCAAACCTTCTATCCATTCCCTCAAGTAAATCGTCAAAGAATTGCTTGAAAATGTTATATAAGAAATGACTTATATCCCACATTAACAATTTGTTAGGATTAAGTATTTTATATTCCTCTATGAGTTCAAAATAATAATCATTTAAGTCATTAAATTCAAAATAAATTTTGTAATCATATATTTTGCTCTGAATTTCAATAGGTAGCGAAAAGAAAAGATTGATTCGAGTAGACATATTCGATTGCTTGTTATATACTAATATAAGTCGTCGTCTTAAAGTTAAAAAATTCGTTATACATCATTCTAAATTCTCCATGCAAATTTTGTAAAACTCACTATCTAATTCAACCCCTATGTATTTTCGATTATTGTTTTTACAAGCAATTAAACTAGATCCAATACCCATAAAAGGATCACAAACGAGGTCATTTTCATTTGAATATGATTTAATTAAGTATTCCATTAATTCTATTGGTTTAGAACATGGATGTTTACTTTTGTAATTTCCGTTAGAAAATTTCAAAACTGATTTTGGATATCGATAACCGTCTTCACATTTGGTCGGTAATCGAGCGCAATGTTTGGTATATATATTTGTAGTATTTGCACTAGATTTAAAATATGGCTTTCCGGGCGTTTTTTGCGGGTTAAATGTAGGTAGTCTTTTATAAAAAAATATATATCATCTCGTGACTTCGCAATGGCATTTGATTTGCATGAAAAAATCCTAAAGATATACTCTTAAAATATACTAAATCATATCGAAACCATGCTTTATTACTTTCAATTATCTTATGTCCAAATTTAGTTGTGGTTAGAAAATATAACATGTTTTTTCTTTACCTATACGCTTCAAATGTTTCCACAATAAATTTAAATCAATTATTTCTTTATCCCATTTACAAGCGGTTTGGTTATAAGGTAAATCTAATACAAATAAATCTACGGAATTATCATTTATTTTAGGGAAAATATCGAAACAGTTTGCATTATGAATTTCAAACATTAAATTATTAAATTTATTTATTTATTTTATACTAAACAAATTGTAAATGAGACCGCAATTAACCGACGCGTACACCAAACAACAATGTTTAAAAATGATGGATATAACAAATAGAGTACCAAATTCTCAAAAAATGTTTAAAAGTTATGGCAATCTTTCTAAAAATAGCTATAGTATGACCGCACCTAGTTCAAATCCAGAGTTATTTTATTTTGATCTAACAAATTCTCCTATAAATCCTATGCATTTGACTAAAGAATTAAAACATGATTTTGATTTTCCAAAATATATTATGCAAGAAGAGTTTTCTTCACAATCCACTCCAATAAGTTTCGAAGAAGAAGAAGAATTGTTGAGTGAAATTGACACTGAAGAAATTAATTCAGATTTAAAAAGACTTCGTGAAGATTTTTCTCCATCTCCGTTAAACACACCCGAAAATCAAGGCGAATCTGGTCCTTCATCAAGGACAGTTGTAAATCCACTATTAAGACAAGCATTATCCTTTTCTTTACCAAGTGATCCCGTTGTTATTACCGGTGTAGATCGAAGAAACCCGACGTCTCCTAATAGAAATTTCTCACCGGCAAAAACACGTTCACGTACTACAAATAACAATTAAAAATTTTATTACTTCTTCTCAAAAACATTTGTTCGGGGAAATTTATATTAAAATGAAAATATTAATTTAATAATTCATGAATACATTTTGTGATAATAATCCTTCAAATATATTTTGTCAAAAAGCGAAATTTGTAGATGACACCAATTTTAAAAGTAATGATTTTAAATTTGAAAATAATAAAAGTAATAACAAAGATTCCACTCCGTTTGAGAGAATTCCAAAAATTAAAAATAATGATTTTACATCCCAAAAAATAAAAAAACAAACGGCGGAACTATTGAATGCAATACATGCAGATTTCAAAAATATTCCAAATCAAGCAATAAATAATTTTCTTGGAAAAAATACAATTAAATTTGATAATCTTATTCAAAAAAAATATGCTTTAGCCGCAAATTCAGCTTATGCCTTTAGCTATAACAATAAAGGAAAATTGAATAAAATAATGAGAGAACTTCCCAATTTTCAAATAGACCCTACATTAAGTGGGCGAAATTCGGTTACATTAGTTAATTCCATAAATAAAGAAGTAATCATAGCATATCGTGGAAGTGACGCTGAATTTTACAAATTAGAAACAATTTCTAATGATCCTAATAGAATGAAAAATATAGAAGATTGGTATGTTAATTTATTAACAACTATAGGCAAACAACGCTCAACTCAAAGATATAACGAAGCATCTCAAAGATATGAAAATGTTTTTAAAAAATATGGAAATAATTACAAAATTTCGGTAACTGGCCACTCAAACGGTTCCGCACAAAGCAATTTTATTGCTGAAAAATATAATGTTGAAGGTCATCATTTTAACCCTGCAATTAATCCATTACAAAAACCGGTAAATACACCAACGGAAAAACAATATGTTTATTCAACGGAAGGTGATTTAGTTTCCTTACCGGCAAGAATTAAACCACATCCAAATTCTAATTATGAAATTATTCATGTCAATCCAAAACCGGGAACTGAAAATGATCTTGTAAAATTACATGATTTAGAGCAAATGTATACCGAAAATTATCCCCAAACCGAAAGAGTTTCCACGGCAAGATCTAGATTTGGTTTCGCAAATGCTATAGGTGGTTCAGTTATGGGGGGTTATTTTGGATACTATCAACCAACAAATTCTAAAGATGAATTTTACAGATTTCATGGATACCATGGGAGTTAAAGAGAGTCTAGAAGAAAAGAATTATTTACGGAAATATTTAGGGTTGCATCCAATTGAAGAAAAAAATATAGAAAAAGTCCCTAGTTATGACCCAATTACCGAAAAAATTAGAAAAATAACGGGTAGACAAAAGCAAGATAAAAAGTTATTTTCGCCTACAACCGGAGTAAGTTATGAAAATAGAAACATAAATTCAGGTAATTTTAAAAAGGGAATTAAATATGTCGAGTATGACGGCAGTAGTTCAACACCTATAAAAGTCGGTGTAATAAATCCATAAGATATATAATATAAAATGGCAAATTGTAAATATAAAACTGTAAAAATTAAAAAGTCTACAAAAAAAGATAAAAAATTAATGGCAATTTTTGATAATTTAAAAACTGTTCATTTTGGTGCAAAAGGATATTCAGATTTTACAAAAAATAAAGATATAAAAAAAAATCAAATTATCTTAAACGTCATAAGTCTAATGAAAATTGGAATAAATGTTATACCGCAGGGTCACTTTCTAAACATTTATTATGGGGTGAAACAACTTCATTAGAAAAAAATATTAATAAATATAAAAGAACATTTAATTTAAAATGAATATAGAAAAAGATCTTTTAATTGTGGAAGCCGAAAGAATATTCAAAAATATTCCCAAAGCACATATTGAACTTTTAGTAGATGATTATTTAAATAGAACCGAATATTACACTGAATTAGCCAATGGAAATATCGAAATTTCTAAACCAAAAATTAGGGACACGGAAGCAAATATTAAAAATCAATCTTTTATTAGTATAGATAATGAATAATATAATTTCATCACGAACTATATATTTAAATAGTGAAGAAAATTCGGCAGGTGATTCTCGAAGAATAGATGTAAATATACCTACAACTTTATTAAATTATAGAGCTACAAGTAAATTACGTGTTGTCTTGAATTCCTTTTCGGCTGCTAAAACATGGTACACTATTAATAATTTTAATGGAATATTCTTTATAGGAAAAATCGATACTAATAAATTATTTCCCGTAGAAATTCCTTTTGCAAATTATACAGAATTAGCTCAATTAGAAACAGTTTTAAGTACAAATATAAAAGCAGTTTTAGATAATGAATTTGGATTTACCGGAACGGTTACCGTAGAATATAATGGTAACCCTGTAGATTATAAAAATAAGTTTAAAATTACTTTATCAATTGCAGTTCCGAATATTAAATTTGTTTCTTTTTCAGTTAGGAATGAATTCAATGCAAACAATCCTTTACAAGCTGAACTACAAACTAAAGTTATAGGTCCAAGCAAATATAACGACGCCGACGAAATTTTAGGTGGACGTGTAAATAGACAAACTAATAATTTATCAAATGTTTCTCAATTAATTGATTTATTCGAAATAAAAACAGCGGACACAATATTCGAAAGTTATTATCCTTGTAATTTACAAACAAATGATGCTCTTTATTTACGAATATCATCTCTGCCCACAAATAATGTCGAATCTACAAATTTAAGTGCTATAAGTAGTGATAGCACCTCTTTAATTGCTAGTGACATTTTTGCTAAAATTCTATTACCAAATGACTTGACTACAAACTTTATAGATTTTTTAAATCCCAATGACAATTTCGCTATTGACATTTCAGGATCCCAATTGACTGAATTAAAATTTGTCTTGACCGACTCCAAAAATAGACCCATACCACTTGTGAGTCCTACCGAAGCTCGAGATGGAAGTATAAGTTATTCTATGTCAATAATTATTAAAGAACTTTCACAATTTTAAATTTTTTTATTTATGTTACTAATATATTATATATAAAAGAATGTCTTTGCCATTAACTCTTGCGTACGCACTTCAAAAAGTTTCCGGGTATAGCACGAATTATTTTAGGCTTGAAACCACAAACCAAGATACCGCAACAAATAATTCTACAATAACTTTGAATCTTCCTTCAAACGTAATTATAAATTTAAAATCACTTGCAATGCATTGCGAAGCTCGAGCGAATGAAAATAATATTACCATTCCGGGAGGTGCTGATTTTTTGAGAACAATGCTTCCAAATGGTTTAGAAAAATTAATCTCTCGGGTAGAATGCACGGCTGGAGGTGTGCAAATCCAGAGTGGTTATAATGGTTATAGCACCGTCGCTACGGTTTTAGACAATTTACAAACTACTTTAAATAAAGAAATTAGTTATCAAAGAGTTTTACAAAACCAAGAAATTGAAGTGACCGACCTTGATTATTATAAAACATTTCGACCTTTTATAATTCAAGAATTTAGAAGCTTTATAGGAGAGAGCGAGCCGAGTTATTTAGATACATCTCTTTTGCCACCTATTCAACTTCGATTTTATTTGCATGGCCCCGGAAGTTTTAGGTGTTGTTCAAAATAGCTTGGGATTAGGAAATGGTTTAAATAACAACGGTCAACAAGCTTTAATTTCAGGTGGAAGATTTACTTTACAAAAACTTTATTTTACAATTGAAACTATCACCTTCTCAAATGGAGTCTATGATTCGGCAGTCGACGCAAAATTAAAAAGAGATGGATTTCTTGAAATTCCGTTCAAGAATTACTATTCTTTCACATCTTCACACGACGGTATGAGTAAATCTACACGATTTAGTTTAAGTTCTCAATCTATTGATGAAATTTATGCTGTTCAGCGTATAGGGGATTATCAAACTAAATCTCTCGGTCTTGTACAAATTGACAATAAAATCGGTCCTACTTATATACCGAGTTATTTTGACTTTAAATCTGGAAGATTAGGAAGTGGACAATTCAATGTGAATAATCTTTATATTCCAAATTACCGAAACGATGCATTAGGATATTTCAATTCGATGTGTGTTGGAAAAGCCGACCAATACATGACTAAATGTGGATGCAAAGTCAATAGTTTTGAGGACTGGGTGAACCATTATTTCACTTTTATGGTTCGCTTAAATATGCCTAGTGATATGGGCGTAAGAAATTTATCAGGTCTCGATAGTCGCAGTCTTAACACTATGATGTATTTAGAGACTAGTGAAGGCACAAACACAACTGAACAAGTATTAACTAATAATGAAGTGTTTGTATTTTGTGCGTGTACAAGTGTTTTGCGCGTAGGTGTTGGACGAATGATTGAATTGATTGTTTAAATGTTTCTTTATTAATATAAATAAAAATATAATGAATAGATTTCAACCAAATGACTCTGCAACAAGTTTGGGTGAACGTATAGGTCAAAATAAAGCTGAATTACCACCATCTCTAATGCAAATGTCCGGGTTTAGACCACCTTCTATGCAACAATTGCCTTGTAAATCGATAAGTGACATAACTTTACCCCCAGCCAAAATTTCAAATGTAAATGAATTAGCTGGATATAAATCTTATATTTTTGGACATGGAGATAAACCAACTTTAAAAACTTCAATGTTTACCTTTCCCGAACAACATCCTTTAAATAATCCAATTCTAAAACCTGCAAATTCTTTCTTTGTGTGATATATTATATACAATGTCTAGTTTTGGAAAAGAATTAATCATGAATCAAAATGTCAATGTAGGAAATGCAGTATTTATTGGTAAAAAAAATAAAACAACAAAAACAACCTTAGAAATGCTTGGAGCTGATATTTATTTAGATATTGACGGTTCTCAAAGCGGTGACCCCGGTATTGTAAATTTGAATATGGCTGCAAAAGCAAATAAAATGAAAGTTAGATTTAATGGTTTGCCTATCGTAGATACAACTAATGTTCCTCCGGTTGAAGATATTACACAAGTAAATGGATTATATGTATTCAAAGCGAATCCAAATGATAAATTTGGAACGGTGTTTATGAAACTTGCTCAACCGTAAATTTAAAAATCGTATTATAATATATATAGATATATGAGTTCTTTCGGCAAAAATGTATTTCTTACAACTTTAAACAATGTAACCGACCCTGGTCCTAATCCTACCCCCGACCCTTTAACAATTAATCAATTAAATGTAAATCAAATAGGTGATAATTCAAACCCTTGTCAAACAATTCATATGGCTTCAGATTTTTTATACCGTGGAGATATTTCATTTATTGATAATTCTGATGTAAATAATCAAAGAGAATTTATGAAATTACAAACTGATGGTGATTTAAATTTAGTGAATAATATTAATTTTTATGATTTTATTTTAAATAATCCTGCAAGTAAATCAAAATTTTCGATAGGTTTAGATGAACTTGATAGTTCTTTTGAAATTAAATCTTTAGATCCTGTTTCTCAAACGAGATTGAAAATAGGAGACAATGGTATAAATGAATGGTCATTTATGCAATTAACGCTCGACACCGAACCGCTTGGAGCCGGTGTACTTTTAAATGATGGACCTTTGATTTTAAACACAGGTGATATTACTTTAAATTCTGGTAAATTTATTGGTGACGGGTCTTTGCTTCAAAACTTGCCTTCCGGGGCTAACCAAAATTTACAATCTGTTACCGACCAAGGAAGTACAACTACAACGAATGATATTTCTTTTACCGGAACTGGAAAATTTACGATAAATCAAGATGAAATTGATGGTGCTTTAATTAGGATTAGAGGCGGTACTCAAGATGCTAAAATTCGTATTGGTGAAACAACAAGTGATGACGGATATATAAATGCACAACGTGCAATATTAATAGGCAGAAATGCTGGTTCATTCGGTTGTGGAATTGATGTTTTGGCTTTAGGTTCAGGTAGTGGATATGACCAAGCTGGGAATTATTCGGTAAATTTAGGAGATGATTCCGGACAAAGTAACGCCGGTGTGGAATCTGTTTCTGTAGGAAGATTTGCCGGCGAAGTTTTTAGTGGTCTAAATTCAGTGTCATTAGGTTCATATGCTAATAAGAATACCGGAGGAACTTCGTTTGTCAACAATACTATTTGTATAAATGCAACCGGTGTTGAATTAAATTCTGTAAATCCAAGTTCATTTACGGTAAAACCTATAAGACCAAGTCCTGATGTGACATTAGAAAATTTACAATTGTATTATGATTCAGTTTCCGGTGAAATAAAATCTGGTGCAATAAATTCTGGAAGTATTGGTTCATTAAGTCAAGTTTTGGCTGTCGGTAATTCTGGAAATAACATTAATTTAACCGGTGATTTGGATTGTAGTGCTATACGACTTGTAAGTAGCATAGACTGGGCATATACAACGCAAACATCATCATTGACGACCGTAGGAATTCCTTTGACAGGTTTGACAAATGCATATACGGCAACATTACCCACAAGTCCGGTTCCTCATACAGGTGATGTATTTACTTTTAAAAATAATACCGGAGCTACAATAAATGCTGGTGATATTGTTCAATTTTCTGATGATTTTTCAGATGTAAATGGTATAAAAATATATGCAGCTTCGGCAAGTCAATCTAATCAAAATTGTATGCCTATAGGAGTTTGTGTTCAAAATGCAACAACCGGAAATTCTTGTTTTGTTTGTACAAAAGGATTCACAACTTGCAAAGCTATTGATGGAAGTTATGTTAAAGGTCAAATGTTAGGTTGTGCTTCGGGAGGTTCAGTCAATTCTTCACAAATTACTACAAATAATGTTGGAATTATTGGCGTGTGTATGGAAAGTAAAGTTATAACAACTCCGGGTTCGGGATTATTGGTTTGGATTAAACCTGATTTTAAATTATAAATTTATATCTTATGTTTATTCTATATCATAAAATAAAAATGGCTTCTTTTGGTAAAGATTTGATTTGTAAAAATCTACAATGTACAACCGTTAATGGAAATGCACCGAGTGGGGGAAGTTCAAAATGGCTTGATGTACAAGGAACAACAAATGATATTGAACGAGCTAACGGCAAAGTTACGGTAAAAGACGTCTTTGAAACAAAAACTTTACAATATCAAAATCTTGATATAAGAAATTTTCCAAGAAATAATCCAATACCCGGTCAAGGTATTCGTATTTTAGAATTTGCAGAAAACACTTTTAGTGCAATGTATTTATTTCAATTACAAGCTAACGAACTAAATAAAGATACTGTAAAATTCAAAATTCAACATGCTGATGAAGGTGTCAATAATATTATTGGAGACGAATATATTCTAAAATGCTCGGGTCTTGCTATATTTACTGGAATAAGTAACCCTTTCAGTTTGGTAGCTTCATCTAATGTTATTGGAAACAATAATCTCGAACTTCAAATTAGTTCACTAAATGGAAATTTTTCGACAAGTGCTGATGTACTTCGATTTGTATTAGAATTAAGTCGACAACCTTCGATTACACAAGAAAATATAGTTGTGTCGTAACTTTTTAATAAATTATATTTAGATTTATTTTAACGTATTTACATTTTATTATTCTTATTATTTTTATTTTATTTATGATAAATTCTTTTTTTCTAATTTATCATATTTATATTTATTCCACCGGAAACTCTCACCGAACCGGATAAATTCACCGGAAGCTCACCGGAAAATTGACACGTCATCCTAGGGTTTGGAGGATAGTAGAATGTTGTAGGGTTTGGGGATTGGATTTTACCCCAACCCTAGGGCGCAGCCCTAGGGTTTTTGTGGTGGGGGAAAATTCTGTCCGTAAACGCTACATCATACTACTTCCACCTTGTTTTCAAGAATAGTATTTTTTCGAGAAACATCGGTGTTGACCCTAGTAATAACTTCCACTAGAGTCTTAAGTTCTTCCACAGTTTCAGTTAAACTTTCTACCTCAACAGTATGCTGCTCTAAGGTGGTCTTCACAAAATCGGGAGTGAAATCGGCAGTTTGCATAATAGAAGCAGTTTTAAGCTCCGCCTTAAATGCCTCAAAAAGCTCAACGCTTAAAAAGTATTCCTTATCTTTCCAGGCTCCAGCAGCGTTTTCGCCATACAGTTCTTTTTTTAAAGCGAAATAAACATCGCCTTCGTTCATATAAAACTCTTCCAAGTACTTCTTTACACTTGCTGAAACCTCTGGCGATTTCCTTTTTTTCTCAACACCTGCGGAACCCGATGCCGCCATATCTCTGCAAAACAACACAAAAAACACTCAGGAGTCCGGGTCTACTAGCTCTTCGTAATCGGGTAAACTATTTTCTATTTCAGTTGTCGAGGTTTTGTTTTTGACAGCCAGCTTTGAAACGAGCGACAGCCTGACTTTTTCGTGGGCGGCATTTTCGTTTTTTAGCTGGGCATTTTCAGTGGCAAGCTCAGCAAGCTTTCTTTCAAGCTCTTCCAGCCGATTATCCATAGAAGTTTGGGGAGTAGGCGATTGTAAATGCCTCCTAGGCTGAGGTGGAGGAGAAAGCGACAACGCAAGCCGTCTCTGCGTGTTACGATTACGCATTTCAAGACGGCTTCTGTACAACTCTGTTTGTTGAGTGTTCGCATTTTGAAGGGCAACAAAACTGCTGTCACTGGAGTGTTGTAGTGCCTTAAAGGACATATCTTGGTTGCGTAAATTTTCTGCACCCCGTCGGTCAAGCGCATCGAGAAATAACTGGCACAAGTCGTCACAAATAAATTGATAGTCTGGCGTCTCAAAAGCAGTGTGCAGTCGCATGTGAACCGGATGTGAATATTGAACTGGAACTGTAATATGATACAGCGTGTGATGCGCTGGAGAACAACATCCGTTGCGACCGTTAGCTTTACCCTTACAACGTTCTCTCACTATCTTGCCCATAAACCGCTTGTCCAGTATGACAATACACTTTGCGTCTCCTATGCCTAAATGCGCGTTGGGACGCGTCTCAAAAGGCGAGACGTAATCCCGGAAAAAGTTGCAAAACTGAGACGGGTTTCTCGGGTTCGGTATGTATTCTTGTGGGTCGTCCCCTTCAGGTATAGGCATGGGAGTTTCATTATCCTGACGATGAGTAACAATATCTAAACAGGCTTGGTCGTCAACAAACAGTGCCATATTACCTGTGGTGCTTGCGCCGCAGCCGCTATTGATAAAGAAGGTTTCCTGTCGCTCATCTACAAGTCAAGGCGTAAACGTGCAAGGAACGATTATGGGAGGCTGAAGGTTACTTCGGCAGCCAATCAAATGCGTTGAAAATTTCTACTAACCAATAAAAATTGTTTAAGTTGTAACGTTCAGCGTTCCTTAAGCCTCGCTTCGACGTTCGAGTCGCGCGTCGAATTTTACGTTCAGGTCACGCGCTACCATTCGAACCGAAAAGGAACTGAAATTTTCGCTACCTTTTTCCCTGGGAACTCTAGTATGACAGTATGACATGTATGACATCATATGACACCCCCTAGCACCGCACATGTATTATACGTAAAATTTTGCGAGGAATCTTACTGTGAAGTCAAAAAATTGAAAAAAAGTATATTTTATGTCGGTTTTTAACCCTGAATATTATGAAATAGCTAATTTTATCGAAAAATGTCCATAAAAGTCGCAAAAATATATTTTTTCAAAAATTTTCTTTGCAAAACTCTTTTTTATATTAAACATGAATTGCCATAAAAATTTCATGCAAAAGAAATTAATATTCTAAAATTTTGGAAATTAATTTTGCCTTTTTTCGCTCTACGCTTAAAAATAATTCCAAAAAAATAATTTTATAATAATTTTTGAAACAGTCCATCTGACACAGAATTTTGCGCTGAAAAAGACTATGTCGGCAGAATTTTTTAGAATTGTGTAAAACTTTTTTGATTAATTGTTTTTCATTTATTCCAAAGTATTTGGGATAATAAATTCATTAAAGTTCCTTCTAAAGCCACTAGGATGTGTAGATTTTTTATGTAAATCAATGAATAAGAAATCATGTGCTGATTGAATTGCTTTATCATAAACTTGAAAAAAGGTATCTTGATTAATCTCACCGCTACATTCCTCCGCAATTTTCTCTAGCTCTTTTATATTTTTATTTTTAAAAACTAATAAATGAGTTAAATTTCCCCTAATGCTTTAATTTAATCCCATTTGATTTGACGTGTAATTTTGTGTAGCAAATAATAAAGTAACTCCCAAGGCACCATTTTTTAATTTACCTTTATGACGGTGAGTAGTTACAAGTTGATTTAATTTAGCTCTTGGTAACATTATATCATTTCCTTGTACATCATCGAATAAAACCACAATCACCGGCTTTTTTCCATTATATTTATGTTCCGGTGGATTATACATTGTGTCCTCAAATTCAATTAATAATTCATTTGGAATATCATGAATTGATTTTGTTTTATCTTTTAACATTTTATTCAATTTCTTCCATCTTTTCAACTTTTCATGATATTCTTCGTATTCTTGAGCCTTGGTGTCAAGAATTTCTTCTGTTTTTTGGGGAGCTTCAATTGAAGGTTCTAATATATCTTCATTGTTCAATGGTAAATTATTAAAATAATGAGAATTATTGTGAAAAGTAGGACTTACCAAAATTAACCGGTCTAATGCATTATTTTGTTTCATCAATCTTAATAAATTAGAAAAGCTGCAAGTTTTACCTACACCTCGTTTTGCCACCGCCAATATAACGGAATGCATATTAATAAAATCTGGGTCCGTATTTATATTGAAAGCACCGCCTTTCGGTAATTTAATTTCATAATCTTTATTTTTTAATTTTTGAGTTTGTAACATTTAAGTTTTCTATTAATATTAAAGTTCCGGAAATAAACTTCTATAAGCTTTATCATAATGAGTATTTGTTTGTTGAGGTGATTGAGGGCTATTATCTATATCTTTATTATTTCTTTTTTTGGAAATTCTTTTCTTTTTAACTATAACTTCCGGTTCGCTTTCGCTAGAACTAGAACTTTCATGTATTTCCTCAATAATAACTTTTGGTTTTTTATTTGTACTTTTTTTATTTTTCACAACTTCTTTTTTTACTTCCGGTTGAATTTCAATTTCGTCCTTTTCCGGTTTTTGGTGATTTTTAATAACTTCTTTTGCATCTAATATTTCTTTTTGTTTTTCAAGATCTTTTGCAATTTTTATATGTTTCTTTTCTTCGGCTTTCAATTTTCGTACTTCTAAAGCTTTCAATCTTGCATTTTTCAATCTTTCTAAAGTTTTTTCATCTGTTATTTTCTCACCTTTGCGGTAACCCATTGTTTTATTAGAATATAATAGATATAAAAAGAAATTAAAATTTCTAAACATTATTAGTATTTTCTTCTTGTTCTAGTATTTTCCTCTTACAATTTATACAAGGTGAATTTATAGTTTCACAACGACTATATCTAATTCCCGTAAAAACAGCCCCTATAATAAGAATAATTCCTGAAACAAATGCTTGAAAATCACATGAATTGTTTAAAATATCCATTTTTATATAACTTAAACAATTTAAAAATATTTTTGGTTATTATATTATATCCCATATATATGGAGAAAGTTATTTCAAAGTTTGGAAATACTTATTACAAAAAATCAGCAGAAAAAAACAATTTAGATGTGGCTAAACATTACAAGATTAACAAAGATAAAGTTTTAAAACAACGTATATTAAATTTACGAATTAAAAGAGGTTTGCCCATCAAAGCAAATTCCGTCAAATTATACAATATCACTAAGCTCTAAAAAAATCATCATTCGACATACCAAAACAGTATGAATTACTAACACAATACTCAAAATTATTGTGATTTTTTAGTGCAATGTACTAACCGAGTTTAACTTAAAGAAATAATCTTCTATATATATTATAAAAGCCTCGCCCATGTCCAAACTCAACACTTCTAATATCAAATTAACACCTACACAATGGAAAATACTTAATGTAGATTTAAAAAATGATAGTAAGAAGGAACGTCAAGAATATATTAAATCATTTTTGATTATTAACAAAGGGAATAAAAGAAAATTAAAAGAAAGCGTTACAAAATATGAGTATGAAAAATCGTTGAAAAAAGAAATAAAAAACAAATATGATGAAAAATCTAAAATTTTCAAAAAATACCGTGAAATTTCACGAAAAAATATAAATAAAAAGAAAAATGAAAAGGTTAACAAATTTGTAAATAATGTAAAAACTGATATTAAAAATATCAAAGAAATTAAAAAAAACCAAACGCACCGAGTATATCGATAAATTCAAAACTAGAAAAGATATCTACGGTCCAATAGATTTTAATCTTTTTGAAATAAAAGGTTTACGTAGATTTGTTCCCGAAGCATCAAGTGATGACAAACAATTGATATCATTTGAGTTACAATTTGAAGATAATTATGTAATAAAAAATGATGACATTTATTTAGGTTATCATCCTGAAATTTTACAAAAAGCTATCGAAAAAATAGCTCAAAGTGAAAAATTAAAAGAACATGGATTTATTAAAAGTATTACTCTCTTTGTCCACACCGTTAAAGCTATTAAAGGTGGTTCGGCGAATCCACAATCGAGAAATAAAGAAGAACGATTCAAAAAGAAAAGTTGTATTACATTGAACAACAATAATAATCAATGTCTTGATATTTCTCTAGCTATTTTGCAACATTTACATTGTAAAGAAACCAACAAAACATTTTGGAAAACGTTGATTCACGTTAAAAGACCACAAACACGGACAAAATTAGGAAATGAAATTAGAAAATTAGTCGGTATCGACCCTCATAAGCAAATTGATGTTTTGAGAGACATTCCAATATATGAGAAAGCATTAAATGCACATATTGTTGTTTATCAAGAGCATAGTGTTGTTGGACAACGTAAAATTTATCCTAGTGGTGACAACCAAATATTTGATGATGACAAAAATGTATACTTTATATGTTATGACGCTGAACAAGAACATTATGAACCAATTACCAACATCGTTGCATTTTTAGATATTAGTTCAAAATCATGTCCACGGTGTTTTAGTACTAAATGTATTTTTAAAGATAAGAAAAATCAATATGACAAAAAATTAGTGCATAGAATATATTGTAAAAAGTGTGAACGATGGTTTTTTAATAAGGATTGTTATAACCATCATCTAAAATCTACATGTGATAAAGTGCATTATTGCAAAGAATGTCATACACATTATGAAACTAAAATTAAACATATATGTGGTCATTCAACATGTAAGAATTGTGAAGATTATTGCGACTTAAATCATCATCAATGTTATATTCAACAAGTAAATAAAAAGGACCCAATTGAAAAACTTGCCTTTTTTGATTTCGAATGTACACAAGAGACAAAGTATTTAAATGAAAAGACTAGAGAGTTTCATTATAAACATCATATGAATTTAGCAATTACTCAATATTTAGATGACACCAAGAATCCTAAAAGCGAAGACAATTTGGTCGAAGGATTTGAACATCATGACATGCATTTCTTTTTAGAATTTCTATTTAGTGCAAAGCATAAAGGATACACCTTTGTTGCTCACAATGGTAAAGCTTACGATTTTTTGCTGATTTTTGAAGCATTATTAGTAATGCATAAATTCGACAATGACAAAAAAATGCCAGAAATTATTAGAGTTGGAAATAAAATAATGAAACTGTCCTATTTAGGAGTCACACTAATTGATAGCATAAATCATTTTAGTTGTGGTCTTGCAAAGTTACCAAAAACATGGGGTTTAGAAAATGATGTAGAAAAAGGGTATTATCCTCATTTATTCAATAAAAAAGAAAATTGGAATTATACCGGGAAAATACCTAATAGACACCATTTTTGTCCGGAACAAATGAAATGTGAAGATAAAGAAAAATTCGATATTTGGTATAATGAAAAATGTAATGACAAAATTTTTGTTCGGAATAATAAAAATGAATTGCGAAAGTATTGTTCAAACGATGTTTTAATACTTCGAAAATCATGTTTGGAATATCGTAGTGTATTGTTGGAAGCATGTGAAACCGACCCTTTCAACTTTATGACTATTGCATCAACGGCACAACATATTCATCGAAAAGACATTATGCCTAAAAATAGCATTGCATATTATAGAATTAAAAAGCAAAGTAAAGTTTGTGCTGAATGGATCAATTATTTGGAACATTCAAGAGGTATCAAAATAATTAGAGAATATAAAATTCCAAAAACAAACTTCATAGCGGACGGCTATTGTGAGGAAACCAATGAAATATTCGAATTTAATGGTGACCGGTTTCATGGTAACCCTGCAATTTACAATCCCAACCATAAAGCAAATGTATCAAGAGACACTAATATAACATTTGGTGATTTACATAGGAAAACTGAGGCGAAAAAAGAAAAATTAGAAAATATGGGTTATATTGTTAAAGATATTTGGGAATGTGATTGGAAAAGTGATAAAATAAATGAAAATTCAGTAATCGACTTTATGAAAATTTACAAACCTGACCTTGTCATCCGAGATGCATTTTTTGGAGGTAGGACAAACCCTGAACAATTGTATTGGAAAAAGAAATTTGGTGAAACATTAAGATATCTCGACTTTACTTCTTTATACCCTTGGGTTATGAAATATTGTGAGTATCCTATTGGGTTCGACAAGCAATTTAAAAATGTTTCGGTTAAAGAATATTTATCGAGGTATAAAAATCAAACTGAAAAGTTTTTGGTGTTATATATTGTAAAGTAAAACCTCCCAAAAATTTACAATTTCCGGTGTTACCATGTAGAGACAATGGTAAATTAAAATTCACTTTACATGAACAAATAGGAACTTGGAGTACCATTGAAGTTGATAAAGCAATTGATATGGGATATGAATTATTGGAAATATATGAAATTAGACACTGGAAAGAACGTTCTACTAAATTGTTTGCACCTTATGTTAATAAATTTTTGAAAATCAAACAAGAAGCGAGCGGATACCCTGAATGGGTTAAAACTGAAATGGATAAAGACAAATATATAAAACAATATTTTGAAAGAGAAGGTATTCATTTGGACAAGTCTCAAATCAAGAAAAATCCAGGAAAGCGAGCGGTGGCAAAGCTTTACTTGTGTGCGCTCTGGGGCAAATGGGTACAACAATTGAACAAAATGAAAACTAAAATTATAAGTGAACCAATTACGAATTTGCCGGTATAGAAGGAAATGAAAAATGTATTATGAATTATCGATTCAAAGATGAATATTTTGAAGGTCCGGACAAGTGCTCGACAAGTGAAATCATAGGGGTATTTACAACCGCGTATGCAAGATTAAAGTTGTATGATTTGTGTGAAAAGGTGGGGTTTGACAATGTGTTATATACTGATACCGACTCTTGTATATATATTGAAAAAGAAGGAGGGAGTTAATGACCATGTATATAAAAATGATTTAGGTGACTTTTTGGGTGAATTGACGGACGAGTTAGAAGGTAAAGAATGTTTAGAATATGCTGCAACCGGACCAAAATCATACACATTAAAATTCTCAAATGCTGAGCCTCTTACCAAAAGTAAAGGTTTTTATTTGTCCCACCAAAACAGTAAAATTATTAATCATGAATCAATGGTACGTATGGTTAAGAATTTGACTGATAAAATTGATGGTAAATATGCTGAGTTGACATATAAGGTAATTAGAAAACGGAAAAGAAATAACAAGCAAGAAGTATTATGTCCACAAGGGTTAGAAACAAGAGTTGAAAGTAAAGTATATGCTAAAGGTTGGATTGAAAATTTAAAAGGTACCTTGGGCGAACTTAATTTAGAGTTTGAAGAGATACAAAATCAATTGGAAGAAGTTGATAAAATAAACCCATATCAATTACGACCTGAAGGATATAACTTATCTTAAATCAATTTCTAAATCATCATCTTTATTGTTTTTATTTTGACTACGAGTTCTTTTAGATAATCTATTTGAAGCTGAAACACCTTCACGTTTATTTTTTCTTTCTTTTTTATTTTGTTTTGTTACTAATTCTTTTACGGTAGCTTCATCTTTATTTTTACTTTGATTTGAAACATTACCTTTCACTTCGAGCAATTCTCTTGGTTTATATTTTCTAGCTAAAGTTTCGTTGTTGTCTTCTATTACATAAGACAAGCCTTCCATTTTTTTAACTTTATAAATTCTAGTTGACCATCGTTGAGTTTCTTTATCAAAAGTTTTAGTTTTAATTTTAATTCTAACTTTGTCTCCAGGTTTAATATCAATTTTAGAAAGTAGTTTTGTTAATATATTTCTTTTTAATAAAATATTTCTTAATACTCTATCTTCATTCATATCATTTGGTGCAGACTTATCTATATTTCCTACATTTTTCGTTTCATTATAATTATTTACAATAGTATCTAATTTATTAATCCAATTGACGGTATCTTTACTTTTAAAATAAAGTTCTAATTTATATTTTAATGTTCTGTTAAATCTCTCAATCATACCCATTGTACTATGGTCTTCGGGTTCGTTCAAATAATGTTCAATATTGTTATCTTCCAAAAGTTTCTTTATGGCTTTATTTATAAATTCACTACCGTTGTCCGTTGTTAATACATTCATTTTGGAATCCTTAATCAATTTTCTCATTGCGGGAATGACACCTTCCGCAGATTCTACATTTTTATTATTTTTATCTTTTATAGTTTTTGATTTTAACCCATAAGCATATCCTTTTCTCGTATTTATATTAATTCCCGTTAATATCACAGCAAAACCACTATTTTGTTTTTTCAATTTTGGGATAAAAGCCAAATCTGCCTGAATATAAGTTTTGTTTGGATCTTTACCATAAATTGGAAATAATTCTTTTTTATTTATTTTCTTTTTTGAGAAAAAGTTTCATTAACTTCAGTCTTTTCGACCGCCTCTTTTACTTGTTTCTGTGTAACTTTATAACCTTTTGCTTTTAATTTTGATGTGAATGAACTTATATTTGATAAGCCTATTTCCGGGTCTAAATATAAATCTTGTATTTGTTTCTCGGTGATTGATTTACTCATTTATTTCTTTATTATATATCATCAGTGAATAAAAATATTTTTTCATTTGTAATATTATTTTATCTAAAAGCATTTGATCAATTTTATATGAAATACCATACATTTTATTCATGATATAAAATCCAGGAATTCTAATTATTGATTGGATTTTTGTATTCAATGTGTTCTCTTTTGTAATTTCCAAATCCTCTCCGGTTTTTCTATCATATAAATCACTATCAGCATTATCTATTTGACATTTAAATAAATTTGAATAATTCTTATTTTGATTTACTTTGATCGAGCTATTAAAAAGTTCTTTCAAGTTTGAAAGTTTAAAAGTATCTTTGGAAAAATATTTTATTTGATTTTCATAAATATGATTTACAATTTTATCCTCTATAGCTAATATAATATTTTCCATATCTTCAACTAAATTAAACGAAATATTATACCGGTCACTACCTTCAAAGTTGTTAACTCCAAATGGACAATGCATTTTCGGTGTTTCCAAATATAACGGCTTTTGATCATATTGAATACTTATAAACTTATATGGTTTAGATTTATTTTTTATTTTTGTAAAATCAACATTTTCAATACTCAATTTTTCAATATCAAAATTATTATATTTAACTACCGAAATCATTTTATTAAATTAAGTTATAATATTTATTTTTTAAGTTAGTTTATGTTTTTAACTTTAAGACACCGACTCCCTTCGGTATATACTCACAATGGCTTCTACTTCTAATCTTCATGGTATTCAAAACATGGTCGATGATGTGAAAACCAAGCTAACAAACGAAGAATATTTGAAATTTTGTGATCTTTTGAAAAATCAATATAATAATGAAGAAAAGTCAACTTACTTAATTTGTGAAATTGAGTTCATAAAACCATGTATAGTTCCGTATACAATTACGGAACTTATTGAGGACAACGATGGTTGTTTATTCAATATAACAACCACTATTAAAACAAAAATTATAAAAATAGAAAAATCCATGCATGATAAAATTCACGAGCAAATAGTGACCCAAGGGTACCATCGATGGCATACAAATGTTAGCCCTAATTGCACCATCTTGAAAACAAAAGACACATACGACTTGACAATAAATGATGGAATTTATAGAGGAAATGTAGACGGCGTAGTAATAATAAGTATTAAAATCATAGGAGTTGCAAAGTAAAATCAAATTAATGACATTTTTTAAATTATTTTATTTATGATTTTTTAAATTTATTATTTTCATATTTATTTCACCAATTTACGATAAATATTATATTATTTATTATATTATATTATTATGGTAAGAGCAAATCAAGCACAACCACAACGAAGACGGAATAATAGAATTTATTGTGGATACAAGGATCCTCCACCTTTAGGTCGTCCGTTCGGGAATAAAGTACAATGTAAGGCTATTGGTCAATTAAGACGTTTTGGGAGGATTTTAAGAGCACCTCATCCAGCCGATAGACAACAAAATAGGCGAAATAGATAATTTTAAAAAACTATAGGAATTAAAAGTTAAAATCAAATATATTATTACTAGTTTTATTTTATTGTTGCAATTATAATAATTTTTTATAATTTATTATATTTATATTTATTCCACCGGAAACTCTCACCGAACCGGATAAATTCACCGGAAGCTCACCGGAAGCTCACCGGACCGGATAAATTCACCGGAAGCTCACCGGAATTGTCTAGGGTTTGGATGGTAGTAGGATGTTGTAGGGTTTGGCGATAAGATTTTTCCCCAACCCTAGGGCGCAGCCCTAGGGTTTTGTTGGTGGGGGAAAATTTTGTCGTCAAACGCTACATCATACTACTATTTGCCAAAGTTGTAACGAAGGAGTAATATGTGATGATTGTACTTATGAGTTGGGAGATGATATTGAGGAAATTGAAAAGTGTCCTATTTGTAGGACATTAAACTATCGTCACCATTATAAATGTGTGATAAGCAATTTGCTTTACTCCCAAATATTACCCGATATTGGTTTGTGCTACTTGGAAGATGAAAATTCAAAAGCTTTGAGTGTGGCAAGAAGGAATGTCTTAGGTGAAGATAAATATGATTATCTAAAGGTTAAAATTTATGCATGTGGTAGAATAGATATCCATAATATAGATTATTCAATTAATATTGACACAAGATGTGAGGAAATGTATGAGGCATATAATAAAATGTTAATAGAGGAAAATGAAAAAGAAAAAGAAATGTTCTTAAAACAACGTTCTTAAAGAAATGTTCTTGAATCTTACAAAAACCAAGTTAAAGAAAAACTAAAAAATTTACCGATTCCAAAAGTATGTTATTGGGATGGGTATTACGAACATCAAATGAGAGGTTATTTTGAAGAAATTGGATATGAGAGGGACTTGCATATGCAAGTGCAATTACCACGACTTAATGAAATACTACTTTATTGTTATAAAGTTAGATTTTGCAATGATTCGTTATTTGATATGATAAAAGAATGTGTAAATTTTAGAGTTGTTGAAACAACTTTAATAAATGATTTTCAATATGCTTTAGAAAGTGCTTTAATAGTTAGAAGCATAGAAAATGGTGAAATGATTTAAGAACAATTAACATATATCTTATTGAAACATTAATTAATTTACTTTTTATTTACTTTCAATTTTATCTTTATCTTTTTATTGTAGATTTTATTATTTATTTTTATCGTACTCACATTTAATCACGTAATTTATTCACTATTTATTACGTAATTATTTCTTTAGGGTTTTCTCTTGTATTTATTAATCATTTATTATCGTCTTTAGGGTTTTGGGGGCAGGCTATAATCAGTAGCATACTACTAATGACTACTACATTCAATCATCTTCCTCTTGAACTTCAAGAATTGATTTACAATAAAAAACATCGACTTGAAATGAAAGATGTTTTTGATGAACTTATGATTATAAAAAGATTTTACGAGCATTATCACTATATCAAAAATGCTTGTGAAGAACTTGATGTTTTTGCACCAAATAAAACTTGTAGAATATATGAAAGTTGTAAATTTTCCGTTAGGGTAGTATGTGAAAATGCTGATAATACATTAATGAGAGAGTTTCTTGAAAACGAAGGTATTGATGATGGTTTATATAATTTATTGTTTGATATTAATGAATTAGAACTCAAATTAGATATTGAAATTGATTCAATTAATTTTGATGATATTGTTGATACAATGATGAATACTATAATAGCGTATCGTTTTGAAGACATGGAAAGTGAAGATGATGAAGAAGATAGTGATGAAGAAGAAAGTGACGATGAAGATAGTGATGGTGAATAAATGATTTAAGAACAATTTACATGTATCTTATTGAAACATTAATTAATTTACTTTTTATTTACTTTCAATTTTAACTTTATCTTTTTATTGTAGATTTATTTATTTATTTTTTATTGTAGATTTTTTATTTATTTTTTATCGTACTCACATTTAATCACGTAATTCATTCACTATTTATTACGTAATTATTTCTTTAGGGTTTTCTCTTGTATTTATTAATCATTTATTATCGTCTTTAGGGTTTTGGAGGTAGGCTATAATCGGTACACTAGTAGTAACAATATCCTTCAAGAGGATACATATAAAGTTTTTTCTCAAATATGAAAGAAAACACTACGATACAATGGGGTTTTCTGAAAGAGCATGGCAAAAATTCATAATTTTGGAACGATATAAAAAACATAATCATATCGTTGACCTCAAAAGATATTCATGTGTTGATTTAAAAAGAGAATGTAGAAAGAACAAATTGAAAGTAATTGGTAAAAAACAAGAATTAATTCAAAGACTTATTAAACTTCCATAAATGATTTGAGAACAATTAACATGTATATATATTGAGAACTTAATTAATTTACTTTTCATTTACTTACAATTTTTATCTTTATCTTTTATATTTTGTTTTTATTTTACATTTATTATTATTATTTTTATTGTAGATTTTTTATTTATTTTTTATTGTATACACATTTAATCATGTAATTTATTCTCAATTTATTACGTAATTATTTCTTGTATTTATTATTTAGTTATTTGGTGGTGGGCTATAATCGGTACACTAGTAGTGCTTGCTCATAAAATGTTTGCATATCCTCATCAGCACTATCATCACTATCATCACTATCATCACTGCTCATGTCAAGATCTGGGACATCGAGATCAACATCGGACTCAGAGTCACTATTCGTTTGTTCTGACATCACACTCATAAAGACCTTTAAAAACCGTTCCCTTTGAGCACGATCTAGAGCTGGCAAAACTGGAATAGTGTACCCCATAGCTGTAAAGAACACCGTATGTAAATATGTAAAAATATTTCGTATCTGTGGAAAGAAAGTGAAAAAAAAACGGATTGAAATCCAACTGTGTGCTTCCTGGCAGCTTCTTTTTATTTTTTGTTCTACAAATTTGAAATTTTAAAGAATTCCGAGGGATGTAAGTAGTCGCGAAACCGCCGCGATCGCATTTTTCGATGATGACATCCTTAACTTGTTCGGAATTATGTCTGGACAGATTTCAGAAACCATTTCGCAATTCACATCCGTTCCGAGTTACCCGATTTTCGATTACAGGAACGTCACGATCGGATGACACTAACTTGTAATCCGTAACCTGTAATCGAAAATCGGAACCTCTCTAACTCTATGACGGTTTGCCCTCCAATTCTGGAGGGAAGCCCAGGGGTAGTGATTCAGCTGCATTGTGCGAGCTGTAGCGTAGGCCCAATGGCCATATTTCGGTGCACAGGGGTCGAGCAGGTACCTTGGGGTAATTTGCACGCCGGGGGGCTAAGGGGGGCGAGAAAAACCTGCAAAACTTTTGCAGGAATTTGGCGGGTTAGTCATAGAGGTCCAGAGGGGGTCATCAGTGTGGTGGATGGGTGAACAGAGGGGGCGCTATGGAGTGATTCCCTTGAGGTATACGGGCGTGCGAGCTACTCAAATACATCACAGGACATGCCCCAAAATACCCGGAGGGGTGGTGGGTGGAGGGGTGGCAGAATAGTGGGGTGGTAGCCCGTGGTGCGCAGTCGTGGGAGGTCTACGCGACTATACGTCAAAAATGGTATCGATTTTCAGAAAAGAAACTCGACCGTCATAGAGCTAATAATCGCGAGAGCTCAGTTTGCGGCGGACGATGACGGGCCGCGGCCGCAATCGCCAGCGCATCATCGTCATCGTCATGCGTCGGAAAATCCGGGTGACAAACCGTTGAATAATTAATGATGAAACTAAACCAGGCTGAATTCCAGCGTCTGTAGTCTGTAGTCTGTGTATAACATTACCCTTATGCAAATGCATATTGTTATACCAATGTATTTTATTATGTATTCTGTTTATACTAATCTTAGAAAGATCCGGTCCGTTCGCAACACCCAATGCGATTAATGCAACACTCAAAGATCACACGGGTGCGTGGCAATTCAACCTCGCTCTTGTGCGTAGCTCTCAGACCACCTGCCCGCGTTGCGAGGGCAGTAATTTCGCCCAAGCCTCGCAGCTTGTGCTCACAAGAATGACAAGCTGTTCAGCAGGTTGCAAAACGGTGGCATTCATGCTGGTGGTTGGCGCGTTCTGTCTGACCTCGCTTCTTACCTCGATTTCGACTTCCGGCACAGCAGATCCTTTGCACCAGGGTCTTTCTTACATTGATTCAGGCTCATTCCCAATGCAAGGTGGACAACATAGAGAGGCATCGGTCTCAAATATGCACCCTTATGGCACAGAAACTCGCAGTTCTATATGTACTAGCCTCGACCCAAATCAGCAGTATGAGATCAGCGGACTAGAGAGCCGGTTCGATCTGATTGATGTTATTATTCGTTCCGCAACCGGCGTGAGGGTTAAAGGTACTCGCACCCGCGTTTACGGTCAAAGGATGTTTGGTATTGCCGCCACAGCTTACAACAGAACCAAAACGAAATTCATTTACAAGCACCTTCTTCGGGTCAAGGCGAAAGTGAACAGAATTTGTGAGATAGGTTTCAATGCAGGCCATTCTGCCACGTTGATGTTGGAGGCTATTCCGGAAGCTGATATGTGGTCTTTCGATTTGGGTTTGTTATCCCGAGAGGCGGTCGCGAAACAAATGTTAAACAGTGTTTACGGTGACCGTTTCAACTACATAAAAGGGGACTCTGCGAAGACTATACCTGTTTTTCAAAGGAAGAATCCTGATATCAAGTTCGATGTGTTATTTGTTGACGGAGCTAAAACTTATGAGGGAAGGATGAATGACGTATTGAATTGTTGTAGAATGTCCACACCTGGCGCCCTGGTATTCTTCGACGAAGTAAATAGTTTTGAATGCGCAGCAGGGAAGGTGGATTCTAGCCATGCTTTGTGCAAGGGGAACACCTGGGGCGGCAGTGCTTTGGCCTATAACTTCTTGTCCCGAAAAAAACAGATAGTCGTGCATGGTTGCGTTGAAGCCCTGCCCGAAGATTTCGTGTGCCTTGCAACTTGTACACAAGGGCAGTCAAGTATATTTTCCTGAATTCGACGAGACCGGTCTTCCTCACTGCTGAAACTGTAACAGCCAAAATACTCGCCCAGTCTTCGATGCCAACTTTTGCTTAACTTTCTCTGTGCATGCTATGGACTCCAGTATAGCCAACTTGTGAAGGTTATGGAGGGCCTGCCTACAATGTGTCTTGATTTATCTTCCAACAATTGAAACCTGTTGATATAGCTATCGGAAAATCCTGTCATAGGTTGCCTGCGTCACTTGAGCTGGCAAGCATGGAATCATTCCCGACAGGGAACCAACGTCGTGATACCTCGTTTGAGACAGAGTGGGGGGGGAAAGGGTAAAAGTCTCCTCCGAAAGTGCCCCTCTCTGCACTGTGTGTGTTATCGGTAGTGCCCCCTTGCAACCCGAATTTTCATAGAAATACATTTGCCCAACGAGGGTGCCACTAGTGGTCTTAGTCTGATGGATGACAGCATAGTATTGTACTATTGTAAGGTGAAATACTTAGAGAAATCGAATATTGGAATTATATTGCGTGTACTTTCAAACATTCATGTCATCGAAGTACTTGCTTGTGCCCTCCTATTGGAAGGCCGTGTCAGCTTTATTGATATTGAAAATAGATTACATATTTTCCCACTGAGGTACTCGATATATGGTGTGGTACCTATCACCTTTAAAACCCTGTGATATATGTCATATTTCATGTAAGGAACTATCCATGAATTGTGCAATGGATAGTGATGCTGTTGATCCAATGGATTTCCCAAAAATGGGATGATCGCTAGGTTTGCCTCTCTACACCGTTCCCGTTGGATAGGTGTGGCGAGAAAGAAGGCAAATAGAAACAAGACACCACGTCAGCACCGCCTCTCAGTATGATGTAGCGTTTGCGGACAGAATTTTCCCCCACCTCAAAAAACCCTAGTCGAAGCCTAGAGTTGGGGTAAAATCATATCCCCAAACCCTACAACATCTTACTGCCTACATCCTACTCCCTATAGCCCTAAACCCTAAATGATTAATAAATACAAGAGAAAACCCTAAAGAAATAATTATTATGTACTAAATAGGGGAAAAATAGAGAACAAATTACGCGATTAAATGTGAGTAAAATAAAAATAAATAAATAAGATAAAATGGTAAGTTAATGAAAAGTAAATATATTAAGTTCCCAATAAAATATATGTTAATTGTTGTCCTCTAATGATAGCAAATCTTGGTCAATAAAATCTTCACGCAGACATTCAACTACTAGTGTACCGACTATAGCCCCCCCCCAAACCCTGTCCCAAAAAACCCTGCCCCCAAAACCCTAAAACCCTAGGTACATATTAGTGAGTACGAGTCGGAGTTAGGGTTCGAGTTAGAGTTAGAGTAAGAATTAGAAAATATTCTTCAGAAAAAAAGTGAATCTTAATTAAATTCTGAATAATAATAATAATAAAATAAGAATAAAACAATTATAAGTAAAATAAGTCAGAGTCAGAGTTAAAGTTAGAGTTAAAGTTAGAGTTACTACTAGTGTACCGATTATAGCAGTAGTAAGGCACCGACTATAGGGTACGGAAAAACCCTATGAAAACCCTATGACATATGTCATAACCCACCCTATGTCATATATATCATAAGTCATACAAGAAAAATGACAAGGGAAAATGACAAGAAAAATGACAAGTAAATGACAAGAAAAATGACAAGTAAAATGACAATAAAATGACAATAAAATGACAAGTAAAATGACAAGGAAATATACAATAAATATACAATAAATAATTACGTAATAAATGATAAATAAATTACGTAAATAAATGTGTAACAAAATAAGATTTAAATAAGTTCTAAAATAAATTTAAATAAGTTCTTAAATAAATTATATAAATGATGTATATTATTACATATACATATTATAAATTGTTCTTAAGTTATTTTATGGAAGTTGCATAAGTAATTGAATCGTACCTAATTTTGTTTTATGTGGCTTTATGTTATTCATATGGCACAATCTTCGGAGCAAACTCATTTTGGCACCTTTATAATGGAGCACACTTGTATCATTCACATTATGTTCATAATTTCCTTGTTGCCAATAATGTCTTGCAAATTGTTGCCAACTTACAAAGAAAGATTTGTGGTATCGAATGGAAAGATCTATTAATGACTCGAATGGAAATATGTCTAATTCTTTTAATTCTTTCAATACATCTTTCATTTCAAGTTGATGTTTCATAAAGTAAATCTTGTCTTGAATGTCAAGAGGAAGATCATTGAAAGTAGTAGTAATAGTAGTCATTGTTCTACCTTATGAAGTCTTACTCTTTAAGTGGAAAATTTTTGTTACAAAAAACATTTTCTAATATACATTCACTCATTAGTAGTAAGTGTCCGACTATACGGTACGCTTTTTTATCACTATAAAAACCCTATGAAAACCCTATGACATATGTCATAACCCTATGCCATATATGTCATAAGTCATACAAGGAAATGACAAGGGAAAATGACAAGAAAAATGACAAGTAAATGACAAGAAAAATGACAAGTAAAATGACAAGTAAAATGACAAGAAAATGACAAGAAAATGACAAGTAAAATGACAAGGAAATATACAATAAATATACAATAAATAATTACGTAATAAATGATAAATAAATTACGTAAATAAATGTGTAACAAAATAAGATTTAAATAAGTTCTAAAATAAATTTGAATAAGTTCTTAAATAAATTATATAAATGATGTATATTACGTTACATATATATATTATAAATTGTTCTTAAGTTATTTTATGATCATTCACTCATTATAAAAAAGTCTTTTCAAAAATAAAAGAGTCTTTTGAGAAATGTACTATAAATTTATAATAAGTAGAAATATATCATTCAAACAATACAAACATTCACTCATTATGAAAAAAGTGTTTTGAAAATAAAAGAGTCTTTTGAGAAATGTAAAATAAATTTACAATAAGTAAAAATATGTTATACAATATACAAATACATATTACAATACACATACAATAAAAGTCTTTTCAAAATAAAAGAGTCTTTTAAGAAATGTACAATAAATTCATATGTAGGTTTTTTCTGTTTTTTTGTCCCCCTGAAAAAACCGAAGAAAAAAATCAATAGGAATTAGTTCCAGGTATCAATTCCAAAATAAATCGTAGTCGGTCGTTTTCACTAAAATTAATATTAGCGTGCAGCGTTAATTTGACACTTGAAGCAGAAATCACATTTATCGTTGGCGTAATTTCAAATATTTTTGTATCTGTTGATGTGTCAATATTCATTGTTGAACACCGTATGGTATAATCTGTACCTAATACACTCAATACACTAACTTCTTGATGAGTTACAAAATATTGTATTAGACCAGAACCTCCAACAGGTAAATCAGTATTTGCAACTAAAAAATCACAATAGGCAATAAATGAACGGCATTCAATTGTTCTATGCGGTGTACCTTACTACTAGTATACCGATTATAGCAGTAGTTAAGTACCGACTATAGCGTACCATTTATATAAACAAAATAACTAAATAATAAATACAAGAAATAATTACGCAATAAATTGAGAATAAATTACGTGATTAAATGTGTATACAATAAAAAATAAATAAAAAATCTACAATAAAAATAATAATAATAAATGTAAAATAAAAACAAAATATAAAAGATAAAGATAAAAAATTGTAAGTAAATGAAAAGTAAATTAATTAAGTTCTCAATATATATACATGTTAATTGTTCTTAAATCATTTATCCGAATTCCCACCACATGTTTCCTTTATTTGTTTTCCAACCCATTTTTCCTATTTTCATTCTACCTTCACCTTTATGGTCTTGTACCCAATAATAAGCATTCAAGAAACATAAGCTTGGTAAAGAATATTTGTTCTTTTTTAGTTGAGTTCTTGTACTAATTCCATTTTTTTCATTATCTTTTTCAAATTTTTTGATAACATCAAAAACATTGATGCAAGCATCTTTTAATTCATCACCTTCATATTTTTCATAATATCTTGTTTTGTCACTTATATTACGAACCATAAAAATAAAATATTCATTCATTATCGGAGTTGGGTCATAAATAGAACCATCCTTACGTTCAATCCAACAATGTAAGTCTAATGTATTCATGGTTGCTTGTTTACCCTACTAAGTTACACTCTTTAAGTGGATTTTATTTTTGAGGTTTTTTGTTTTTTGTCCCCCTGAAAAAACCGAAGAAATTACGGGTTTGGAGAATGAGGAGTCAATTTCAAGAAAAATCTAATAACATCGTCAGAAAAATTTTCAAACAACGAAGAAATTCTAAGCTCCAAACCATTCTCTCCAAGTAAATTTGAAGATGCAACTAATGTATCTCTCCTCGCTTCGCTAGTAAAGAAACCTAAACCTTCACAAATCAAAACATAGTTGTCTACAATGTTATTATTCACATCTGAATCAGCGTGTTGAATTTTGAAATTAGCTTGTTGAGTACCTGTTTCATTACCTGCTAGCTGAAATATACACATTACACCAAAAGTATTTGAAGGAAATTCCAATATTCGAATACCTTGACCAGCTTTAGGCTGTATTCTCGGAAAATTTGACAAATTAAGATTTTCGTATTGTAAAGTTTTTGTTGTCAACTTATTGCATTCTATATCATTACATTCTATATCATTGCAACCTATTATATCACCTTTCATATTAATTCTGAAAAATTGAGTTGCACTACCATCAGGTTTTTTTTTAAAATTTATAAAATATATAGTTTTAGCATTTAGTATGTCCACGGCTGAGGTATTCAAACCAATAAATGAATTACCTGATACTTTTGTTCCAAATAAATCAATGTTAGTTTTGTTATTTGTAGTATTGTTTATTTCTCCATTGACTCTTGCATTTCCATTTACTAACAAACCGGAAGTTGTATTTACTTGCAGTTCACTTCCTGTAACAATTATAAGACTATTATCAGTTCCATCCTTTAGTTCAATTTGTGCAGTTCCACTATTTAAAACATTTTTCAAATATCGGAAGTTTATAATTGAAGTATTCAAAACGTCTCTGCCGTATAGATTGTTTACGTATACGTTACCAACTGTCCTTTCTATATCATTACCACCAGGTAGGTTTTGCCACTTAGTAGACCCCCCAGTTGGAGCATTTCCATTTACCGTATTACATTGTATATTTTTACAAATAATATCATTTCCAAAAGAAGACATATAATATATATTAAATTACAATTTAAAATCAGGTTTAATCCAAACCAATAATCCCGAACCCGGAGTTGTTACAACTTTACTTTCCATACACACACCGATAATTCCAACATTATTTGTAGTGATTTGTGAAGCATTAACTGAACCTCCCAAAGCACAACCTAACATTTGACCTTTAACATAACTTCCATCAATAGCTTTACAAGTTGTGAATCCTTTTGTACAAACGAAACAAGAATTTCCGGTTGTTGAATTTTAAACACAAACTCCAATAGGCATACAATTTTGATTAGATTGACTTGCCGAAGCTGCATATATTTTTACACCATTTACATCTGAAAAATCATCAGAAAATTGAACAATATCTCCAGCATTTATTGTAGCTCCGGTATTATTTACAAAAGTAAATACATCACCGGTATGAGGAACCGGACTTGTGGGTAATGTTGCCGTATATGCATTTGTCAAACCTGTCAAAGGAATTCCTGAGGTCGTCAATGATGATGTTGGGGTTGTATATGCCCAGTCTATGCTACTTACAAGTCGTACAGTAATGCCTCACATTTAAGGAAACGCTAGGTTAAGGAAACAAACACTTCGGCCGGAAAAAAATGCTGAAAAGGCTAGGGCTTAACTTTTTGTTGCGCGTTAAGGCCGTAACGAAACGCAGCTAGAGCACATAAGGAACCCGTGCTGTTAAGCGTTGAGGCTGGGCTCTAAAATACGGAAAAGCTAGGGCTCAAACCCAAACTGCTTCTTTAAATGTGAGGTATTACTGTATAGCACTACAATCCAAATCTCCGCTTAAATTAATGTTATTTCCAGAATTACCGACAGCCAAAACTTGACTTAATGAACCAATACTTCCAGAATTTATTGCACCGGTTCTAACTTCATTTGATGCAGAATCATAATATAATTGTAAACTTTCAGAGCTAACATCAGGACTTGCTCGGATAGGTCTAATATAACAAGAATTATTTACCCCAGCATTAAGTTCAAGACCGCTTGCGTTCAAAATTATTGTATTATCAATAGCCGTAGCACTTTGTGAAGAATTTTGACCGCTCAAAGCACCAATATTAATAGAATTCTCGCCAGCCAAATATTCCCCAGCGAATTTGCCAATATTGACTGAATTCACGGAAGCAAAGCTTTGCCCTGCGTCGTCCCCAACGTTCACGACAAAAGCATTACATTGATTGTTGCCGGCACCCGCCTATGCATATTGAATCGTTCAAACAATTAAAAGCCCCACTATTTCTGCCTATCAAAACCGAACGGTTTGCATTTGGAAAACCATCATTTTGAGTCGATTCGCCAATAGAGACCAACCCGTTACCCGCTGTGCCGCTTTAATTCTAAATAAATTTCCATCACATTCTTCTTGATTTATTATAAGTTTTCCGGTTCCCGTAAAAGAAATATCATTTGTGGTAGTTGTACTTCCTTGGTCGGTAACAGATTGTAAATTTTGGTTAGCCCCGGAAGGAAGGTTTTGAAGCAAAGAACCGTCACCAATAAATTTTCCAGAATTCAAAGTGATATCACCGGTGTTTAAAATTAAAGGTCCATCATTTAAAAGTACACCTGCTCCAAGTGGTTCTACATTCAATGTGGTTTGCATAAAGGACCATTCATTGATACCATTGTCTCCTATTTTCAATCTTGTTTGAGGAACAGGGTCTAAAGATTTAATTTCAAAAGAACTATCAAGTTCATCCAAACCTATAGAGAATTTTGATTTACTTGCAGGATTGTTCAAAATGAAATCATAAAAATTGATATTATTAACCAAATTTAAATCACCATCAGTTTGTAATTTCATGAATTCTCTTTGATTATTTACATCAGAATTATCAATAAAATCAATATCATTTTGATATAAAAAATCTGAAGCCATATGAATTGTTTGACAAGGGTTTGAATTATCACCTATTTGATTTACATTTATTTGATTAATTGTTAAAGGGTCAGGAATATTTGTAGATGGAGTTTGTTTACCATTAAATGGACTTGCAACTACATTATTTCCAAATGAAGACATTATATATCATAACACAAGTTTTAAATTTACGGTTGAGCAAGTTTCATGTATACAGTTCCAAATTTATCAGTTGGATTCGCTTTGAATACATATAATCCATTTACTTGTGTAATTGCTTCAATCGGAGGGTTGTTGGTTGTTGCTACGATAGGCAAACCCTGAAATCTAACTTTCAATTTATTTTCTTTTGCACCCACATTCAAACATGTATCACCCGGGTCACCACTTTGACTTCCATCAATATTCATATTTATATCAGCTCCAATTATTTGAAAGGTTGTTCTTGTTGTTTTATCTTTAGCACCAATAAACACACCGTTATTAACTTTGATATTCTTATCTAAAACAAAATCATTTCCGAATGAAGACATTATATACTATACCCTATAATTTAATTTTATTTCACAAAGAATGTCGGAGCCAAAGGTGCCAGTTTATTGTTTAATGGATGAATATTGGGAAATGAAAACATAGCATTTTGTTTTGTAATTTTATCACCGTGTCCTAATGTATACGATTTGAAACCTGACTTAGGGTCCACATTAGAAACTCTTGCCGGTGGCAATAAAAAGTAAAATTATTAATGTTTCAATAAGATATATGTTAATTGTTCTTGAATCATTTATGGAAGTTTAATAAGTCGTTGAATCAATTCTCGTTTATTACCACTTACTTTCAAATTATTAATTTTACACATTTCTTTTAACTCTTTTAGTGTAGATACACACGATGTCAAAAAAAACACAAGTTTATTTTCACGATATATGAATGGAAAATGAAAACCATTTCGAAAGGGGAAGCTTATATCTAACTTATTACTTTCACCCGGTAATTCAACTTGCATATTTCTTATATTTATCAAGTTTGTATTTTTAACTTTTCTAAAAAAGTAATATTGAAAAAATTTGATTCGCATGTAATCTTCATAAAACTCATATCTATCATCGACAACATTTTTTGCTATTAAGTTATCAAAATTCCATTTTGGATTGTTATAGGCAAACATACCAACTATACAATTCAAATATTTATCGTTTAATTTTTTTCTATTAGGTATATAATTGATTTCCTTGCACAAATCTTCCATTTCAAGTTGATGTTTCATGAAGTAAATCTTGTCTTGAACTTCAAGAGGAAGATTATTGAATGTAGTTTTCATTCTTGCTTTGTTTACACTATTGAGTTACACTCTTTAAGTGGATTTTATTTTTTGAGGTTTTTTGTCCCCCTGAAAAAACCGAAGAAATTTATTACTAAATATACGGTATACGTATCAATTCCAATACAAAACGTAAAGTGTTATTTGCAAATTGTTCACCGGAAATGTCCGTTATTCTTAACTCAACTTCGTCATCAGCTTCAATATAATTTACACTTGAATTTAATGTAATTCTTTTTGCTTTTGTGGTATTGACCGTTATCGTTGAACATCTCAAAAGATATTCCGTACCAATCTTTGGTTGAATTGAAGTATCGGCGTGTGTTATCTTGAACTTGATATCGTCTGTACCATCAGTATCTATAGTAGCAAAATCCAAGTAAATAATGAAACTATCATTAGGAAATTGAATGGTTCGTATATTTTCATTTCCGGGTGCTGAAAGCGTAGTTACTCTTGAAATTTCTTCATAATTCAATTCTTTATTTACTTTCAAAATATTTATATCCGCGACAGGAGTTTGAACAATATCAGCTTGTATTAAATTAGCACCTCGGATATCACCTAACATATTAATTCTAAAAAAATCATTTGATGGTATATCAGGTCGTTTACGAAACTGCAAAGCATACACTGAATCAACTGCTGCTTCATCAACCAGTGATGTATTCAAATCTATAAATGTTGAATTAGCAGATTTTGGCCCTTGTAATTCTAAATTTGTCTTGGAACTTAATTGTGCATTAATTATAATGTTATTGCATTCTATATCATTACATCCTATTATATCACCTTTCATATTTATACTAACAAATTTAGGTACAGCTGAATCAGGTTTCGTTTGAAATTTTATAAAATATATCGTTGAAACACTCGATAAATCTACACCTGAGGTATTTAAACTTATGAAACTATTACCTGATGTTTTATTTCCAAATAAATCAAGATTTGTGGTATTATCTGGTGCGACCAGTTCTGTTTTTCCATTGATTTTTGCATCACCGTTTACTATCAAACCGAAAGTTGTATTTACTTGCAGTTCACTGCCTGTAACGATTATAAAACTATTATCAGTTCCATCCTTCAATTCAATTTGTGCAGTTCCATTATTTAAAATATTTTTCAAATATCGAAAATATAATAATTGAAGTATTCAAAACGTCTCTGCCGTATAAATTGTTTACGTATACGTCACCAACGGTCCTTTCTATATCATTACCACCGGGTAGGTTTATCCACTTAGTAGACCCCCCAGTAGGAGCATTTCCATTAACCGTATCACATTGTATATTTTTACAAACAATATCATTTCCAAAAGAAGACATCTGATATATATATATATATTAAATCACAATTTAAAATCAGGTTTAATCCAAACCAATAATCCTGAACCCGAGATTGTTACAACTTTACTTTCCATACATACACCGATAATTCCAAAATTATTTGTAGTGATTTGTGAAGAATTGACTGACCCTCCCGGTGCACAACCCAACATTTGACCTTTGACATAACTTCCATCAATAGCTTTACAAGTTGTGAATCCTTTTGTACAAACGAAACAAGAATTTCCGGTTGTTGAATTTTGAACACAAACTCCAATAGGCATACAATTTTGATTAGATTGACTTGCCGAAGCTGCATATATTTTTACACCATTTACATCTGAAAAATCATCAGAAAATTGAACAATATCTCCGGCACTTATTGTACCTCCGGTATTATTTTCAAAAGTAAATACGTCACCTGTATGAGGAACCGGACTCGATGGCAATGAAGCCGTGTATGCATTTGTTAAATTTGTTAATGGAATACCTATGGTTGTCAATGATGATGTTGGCGTTGTATACGCCCAGTCGATGCTATCAACAAGTCGTATAGCACTACAATCCAAATCTCCGGTCAAATTAATGTTATTTCCAGAATTACCGACAGCCAAAACTCGACTTAATGAACCAATACTTCCAGAATTTATTGCACCGGTTCTAACTTCATTTGATGCAGAATCATAATATAATTGTAAACTTTCAGAGCTAACATCAGGACTTGCTCGGATAGGTCTAATATAACAAGAATTATTTACCCCAGCATTGAGTTCAAGACCGCTTGCGTTCAAAATTATTGTATTATCAATAGCCGTAGCACTTTGTGAAGAATTTTGACCGCTCAAAGCACCAATATTAATAGAATTCTCGCCAGCCAAATATTCCCCAGCGAATTTGCCAATATTGACTGAATTCACGGAAGCAAAGCGTTGCCCTGCGTTGTCCCCAACGTTCACAACGAAAGCATTACATTGATTGTTGCCGGCTCCGCTGCCTATGCATATTGAATCGTTCAAACAATTAAAAGCCCCACTATTTCTGCCTATCAAAACCGAACGGTTTGCATTTGGAAAACCATCATTTTGAGTCGATTCGCCAATAGAGACCAACCCGTTACCCGCTGTGCCCGCTTTAATTCTAAATAAATTTCCATCACATTCTTCTTGATTTATTATAAGTTTTCCGGTTCCCGTAAAAGAAATATCATTTGTGGTAGTTGTACTTCCTTGGTCGGTAACAGATTGTAAATTTTGGTTAGCCCCGGAAGGCAAGTTTTGAAGCAAAGAACCGTCACCAATAAATTTTCCAGAATTCAAAGTGATATCACCGGTGTTTAAAATTAAAGGTCCATCATTTAAAAGTACACCTGCTCCAAGTGGTTCTACATTCAATGTGGTTTGCATAAAGGACCATTCATTTATACCATTGTCTCCTATTTTTAATCTTGTTTGAGGAACAGGGTCTAAAGATTTAATTTCAAAAGAACTATCAAGTTCATCCAAACCTATAGAAAATTTTGATTTACTTGCAGGATTGTTCAAAATGAAATCATAAAAATTGATATTATTTACCAAATTTAAATCACCTTCAGTTTGTAATTTCATGAATTCTCTTTGATTATTTACATCAGAATTATCAATAAAATCAATATCATTTTGATATAAAAAATCTGAAGCCATATGAATTGTTTGACAAGGGTTTGAATTATCACCTATTTGATTTACATTTATTTGATTAATTGTTAAAGGGTCAGGAATATTTGTAGATGGAGTTTGTTTACCATTAAATGTACTTGCAACTACATTATTTCCAAATGAAGACATTATATATCATAACACAAGTTTTAAATTTACGGTTGAGCAAGTTTCATGTATACAGTTCCAAATTTATCAGTTGGATTCGCTTTGAATACATATAATCCATTTACTTGTGTAATTGCTTCAATCGGAGGGTTGTTGGTTGTTGCTACGATAGTAGTATACTACCGATTATAGCCCACCACCAAATAACTAAATAATAAATACAAGAAATAATTACGTAATAAATAGGGAATAAATTACGTGATTAAATGTGAATAGAAAAAATCTACAATAAATATAAAAGATAAAAAATAAAGATATAAAAGATAAAGATTAAAACTTATAAGTAAATGAAAAGTAAATATTGATTAAGTTTTCAATAAGTTATATGTTAATTGTTCTTAAATCATTTATTCTTCTTCAAATGACAAATCAATCTTTAGATATATAGAGTCATCTAAATTTCTAAGTTCAACTTCAAATTTGCATTCATCTTTATAGCTCCTTCTTATATAAACATCAATATGGTTGTATTTTTCTTCACCGTGATATGCTTTTCTCATGAAATTCAAAGCCGGGTTTCTATGACATTCAGAACCGCCATCCAAATTTACATGGTCACACAAGTAAAACTCCATCACATCTGAGCTAAATTGAAATTTCCAATTTTCTGAACGACAAATTGGACATTCTATAACTCCACCACACGTTTGACCTTTCATTTCATCCGAACATTCATCACACATTGTACCTTCGTTGCAAACTTGACAAATAAAGTTGAATGTATCATAAGATTTGTGTTCAAAAGACTCAAGGCAAATACAACAATGTTTGTTATCATTAGTATTCATGTTGCTTGGTTTATCCTACTGAGTTACACTCTTTAAGTGGATTTTATTTTTTGAGGTTTTTTGTTTTTGTCCCCTTGAAAAAACCGAAGAAATTTATCAAGAAAAATCAATAGGAATTAGTTCCATTAAAAATCTCAATTGTAAACCATTTGTTAATATTTCACCATTTCCGGACGTCAAATACAATTCTAAATTATTTGATGCAAGAACATTAACAGTTGCAAAAATATTAAAATCAGTTCCCGTTACGTTGAAACTTGAAAGTCTTACAATATATTCGGTGCCTATAACATTATTAATATTTGTATCACTGTGTTGAATTTTAAATTTTGTAAAAACAGCATTTCCATCACTTATATTAGGGTCAGCGGGACTCAATGTAAAATCAAAATAATTAATAAACGATGTGTCAAATTTCAATATTCTCATTCCTTGACCAGTTTGAATTAATCCTTTGTTACATTTGGAATAATCTATTTTGTTTTCAATTTGAACAGAACTACATTCTATATCATTACATTGTAAATCCTCACATTCTATATCGTTGCAACCTATTATGTCACCCGACATATTAATTCTAAAAAAATTATTTGTAGCTGTATCAGGTTTCTTTTCAAAGTTTATGAAATATATACTTGTAGCATTTGGTATGTCCACACCAGCGGTATTTAAATTAATGAAAGAATTACCGGATACTTTTGTTCCAAATAAATCAACATTAGTTTGATTATTTGTAGTATTGTTTATTTCTCCATTGACTCTTGCATTTCCATTTACTTCTAAACCGGAAATCTTTACACTTGCTCCAGCATTTGCCGGTTCCAACACATCATTTGTTTCGGTCCATTTTGAAGTTTGTACAGGATTGTAGGTTTGACCATTTACAGTATTACATTGTATATTTTTACAAATAATATCATTTCCAAAAGAAGACATATAATATATATTATAATATTACAATTTAAAATCAGGTTTAATCCAAACCAATATTCCCGAACCCGGAGTTGTTATAACTTTACTTTCCATACACACACCAATAATTCCAACATTATTTGTAGTAATTTGTGAAGAAACAACTGAACCTCCCGCTGAACAACCTAACATTTGTCCTTTGACATAACTTCCATCTAATGCTTTGCAAGTTGTGAATCCTTTTGTACAAATAAATGCACTACTACCCGTTGTTGAATTCTGAACACAAACACCAATAGGCATACAATTTTGATTAGATTGACTTGCCGAAGCTGCATATATTTTTACACCATTTACATTAGTAAAGTCATCGTCAAATTGAACAATATCACCAGCACTTATTGTTCCTCCGGTATTATTTTCAAAAGTAAATACATCACCTGTATGAGGAACCGGACTTGTGGGTAATGTTGCTGTATATGCATTTGTCAATGTTGTCAATGGAATTCCTAAACTTGTAACAGAAGCCGTAGCAGATGTATAACTAAAATTCAAACTATTTGTAAGTATTGCACTTGTAGCATCTATATCTCCGGTTAAATTAATATTTCCCCCTGTATTTCCGACAGCCAAAACTTGACTTAATGAACCAATACTTCCAGAATTTATTGCACCGGTTCTGACTTCATTTGATGCAGAATCATAATATAATTGTAAACTTTCTGAACTAACATCAGGACTTGCCCGAATAGGTCGAATATAACAAGAATTATTTACAGCAGCATTAAGTTCTACGCCGCTTGCATTAAGAATAATTGTATTATCAATAGCGGTCGCACTTTGAGCGGAGTTTTGAGCACTAAAAGCACCAATATTGATTGAATTTTCCCCAGCCAAATATTCCCCTGCGAATTTTCCAATATTGATTGAATTCTCCGAAGCGAAGCTTTGCCCAGCATCGTCACCAACGTTTACGACGAAAGCATTACATTGATTGTTCCCGGCACCCGGACCTATGCATATCGAATCATTCAAACAATTAAAAGCCCCACTATTTCTACCTATTAAAACCGAACGGTTTGCATTTGTAAAACCATCATTTTGAGTCGATTCGCCTAAAGACACCAATCCATTACCAGCGGTGCCAGCCCTAATTCTAAATAAATTTCCATCACATTCTTCCTGATTTATTATAAGTTTTCCAGTTCCGGTAAAAGATATATCATTTGTTGTAGTTATACTTCCTTGGTCGGTAACAGATTGCAAATCTTGTGGTATAGATGGTGGAATATTTGTTAACCCTGAGGCGTCTCCGGTAAATTTACCAGAATTCAAAGTAATATCACCGGTGTTCAAAATTAAAGGTCCATCATTTATAAGTACACCGGCTCCAAGTGGTTCTACATTCAATGTGGTTTGCATAAATGACCATTCATTTATACCATTGTCTCCTATTTTCAATCGTGTTTGTGATACCGGGTCTAAAGATTTAATTTCAAAAGAACTATCAAGCTCATCCAAACCTATAGAAAATTTTGATGTACTTGCAGGATTATTCAAAATAAAATCATAAAAATTGATATTATTAACCAAATTTAAATCACCATCAGTTTGTAATTTCATAAATTCTCTTTGATTATTTACATCAGAATTATCAATAAAATCAATATCATTTTGATATAAAAAATCTGAAGCCATATGAATTGTTTGACAAGGATTTGAATTATCACCCATTTGATTTACATTGAGTTGATTAATTGTTAAAGGGTCAGGAATATTTGTGGATGGAGTTTGATTTCCATTAAATGTGTTTGCAACTATATTATTTCCAAATGACGACATTATATATTATACTTTCTTTTTTAATTTTATTATGGAATTTATGCCATTTTCATAAAAATTTGAGCTGGTGCATTACCACCCGCACTTCTATACCCATACAATCCATTGACGGGGACAACATCATTACCTGGCGGTGTGTTTGCGGCACCGGTTACAACAGGTAATCCAGCCATACGGACTTTGCATTTATCAGTCAATGCAGCCATATTTAGATAAACATCACCAGGGTCGCCGCTTTGAGAACCATCGATATCCATTATGATATTTGCTCCAACCATTTGTAAAGTTGTTATTGTTGTTTTATCTTTGGCACCAATAAACACACCGTTATTTACTTTAATATTTTCATCTAAAACAAAATCATTTCCAAAGGAAGACATTATATATATTATAATATATTAATTTTATTTCACAAAGAATGTCGGTGCAAGTGTTGGTAATTTATTATTTAATGGATGAATATTAGGAAATGAAAACATAGCATTCTGTTTTGTAATTTTATCACCGTGTCCTAATGTATATGATTTAAAACCTGACATAGGGTCCACATTAGATACTCTTGCAGGTGGTCGTAAATCTTGAATTGTTTTGCAGGGAATAATCATCATTGAAGGACTTCGAAAGCCTGAAGTTAACATCATATTTGGTAATTTTACATCGACTTTCCCTAATGGTTTATTTCCTAAGTTTGAAGCAAAAATTTGTCCCGCTTGTTCAGCCATATATTTATATACAATTACAATTAAATTAGTTTTTTTTATACAACAACTTCAATCATTCTTCCCATACCAATACGAATGGTACTTGTACATTGTGCAATAATAAATGTTTCGTTATTTGTTAATGATTCTTGAAGTGGGTCTGCAGTTGATGATTTCTGAGTTACCAAAAATAAACTTGCATTCATACCTCTTGTATCAACCCCTGAACAATTTCGGGGACCCATACCAGGCATAGGCATATTCAATCGAAGCATAGCAGTCCAATAAGAATTATACCAATTTTCCAAAGAATTAACTTTACAACCAGCATCATCAGAATAATTATCAGCTTTAGAAATCGCGACCAAGTTAAAAGCATCAAGAGCGGTAGCACGATAATTTGGATAATAAATTGAGTTGACATTATACTGCCAAGATTGAATATCTCCAGCATAAAATCTGAAATAACTTGGTACGAAAGTAGCACCTATTTTATTATCAATTTTATGCAAACCTGTATTGACAGAACTGTAATTTGAAGGCCTTTGAACAGCGTATAGCATATCCAAAGATTGTGCCGACAAAGAAAATCGATTTGATTTAGTCATTTCCGTTTGATTATCTTGAAAGGTAAAATAATTAGTAAAAGGCATCTCAATGTAAGAATCTTCTTTTAGTTTTCTTTCGACAGCACTATCGTAAACACCATTTGAAAATGTTATTGTTTCAATTGTAAAATGCAAATCAGTCAATTTCCATGTCGCTTTTGCAGCAAGTTCGGCTGCCGCTGTTCCGGTAAATTTAACACCTGCCCCTAATGATTTTTGATATGCACCCAACACCTCCGGTCCATGCATATAGAAACGTAACTGAATGCTAGGAAGTAACGCAGTATCCAGGTAGTCAGGAGCACTTTCCCCTATAAATTGTAGGAAATTATTCAAAATATATGGTCTTTCTTGTTGATAATAACTATCAGTATTGACATTTATTTCTTGATTTTTCAAAACACGTTGGTAAGATACCTCTTTGTTTAACGTAGTTTTAAGATTGTCCAAAACCGTTGATACCGTTGAATATTGACTCATTCCCGAGGAAATAGCAATACCTCCGCTGTAAATTTCCACACGAGAAATCAGTTTTTCGATTCCATTTGGCAAAGTTGTGATAACTGAATCAGCTTGATTTGCGGCGTCGGTACAAGCTATGGCAGTATTGTTAGCACGACCTTTACAATGCATACTTAAACTTTTCAAATTACACAAAACATTAACTGGAAGATTCAAAGTAATAACACCGTAAGGATTTACTTCGGTCAAGTTTGTTGTTTCAAGGCGAAAATATTGAGTACTATATCCACTTAGTTTTTGAAGTCCAAATGCAAGACTATACGGTAGCGACATTTTATTATAATATATATAATATAATTTTAATTCACATATTCTTTTAATTTCAAAGATAATGCATAATTTATAGATTGTTCATTTCCATTTTGGGAAACGGCTGTAGGAATTAGTCTGGATTTATTATCGGTAATTGAAATTCTTAATTGAGAAAATTGAGAAGCTTGCACATCGATAGAAAAGTTTTCATCATAATCTAAATAAGTAATAAATTGATTAGTTAAATCTGACGGTAACAATACTTTTCCTAAAATGTCACTACTAATGATTTGATTTTCTTTAAAATTATCAGAAAGATTTGTGCTTTGTAAATTATTTGTGGGCAACGTTGATACTCTAAGATAAATAGCATCGTTTGTTTGTAAATTACCAGGAAATTTGGAAATAAATACTTCATCTACAGTTTCGATATCGAACAAGTCTTTAATCTGTGAAATGTTTGTAAGACCAGCAACTGATTTGTTTGTTTGTCCCCCTAATATTTGGTCAACATCGTTATACTTTCCTGGTGAATTAAAGATATCATTTAATGCATCATCTAATGGACTTCCAGGCACTGCTTGAAAATCACCAGTTATCGAAAATGAAACAAACTTGATATTCAGAGCAGGTTTGCTAAGTGTAATCGTAAAATGTCCTGAAATTGCATCGTAAGTAACATCAACTCTATCCGCAGGTCTTGCGAACTCGAAGTGCTCAACAAGAACATCTAAAATAATTGTTTCTAAAATCAAATTTAAATCATCTAAATCTGTGTAATTTCCATCAGGTATTCTACATTCATAAAATTTATCAGAATTTGTATCAGCAATATAGAAAATTCCATTATATTCATTAATGGTATACCAAGTCTTTGCAGCCGAAAATGAATTCACAATAATTTTCAATTTGCTTGTATTTTTATAGTTTGTTAATTGTGTTGGTATATTGATATTGATAATTCTGGAATCACCAAATGATGAAAGGTCTTCACTTGATAGATAAAGTGTACGTTCAGATATTACACTCATGACTATCTCTATTTATAATATCAATATAGTTTTTATTCATTTCAATATCTTCTTTTAAATCTCTTTTTAATGGTAAAGGTAATTCAATGTTTCCATTATACATATCGTCATAGAGTTGTGGTCTTTTAATAAAATCATCAACAATCAATTCAATATAAAATGTGCATAAATTAGGGTACAAAATCTGAGCATTTTTGATTAAGTTTTCACGTTCCATAATTTACCAAAACATTATTATTTTTATCTTTAATCGTATTTTCATCAATAGATGTATACTTATTTGACTGTGATTTCTCTATACTTCTATCAAATGATGTCATTCTTTGAGGACCTTTGTTTGATATGTAATCAGCCAATAATCTTGCTTCTAAGGGTGCGTCGTCATGCAAGTAATTTTTATCAATATCAAAATTTACTCCTAACAGTCCTAATGGATTTAAATCTTCGGAAATTTGATTGTTAAATTCATAACTTTCAACAGTATTTATTGACATATTTCTTGCATCGTTCAAAGCATTTCCAAACATCAATACATCAAATCCGGTCCCTATAGTATGTAATGTCGATTTCAATAAATTCACCTTATTAACTTTATTATTCTTTGGCATTTGAAAGAACTGTTTTAAATTATGCGGCGAAGTAACATATGCATACGGTGATTTGAATAAATCATAAGGATTTTTGTTTTCGAAGTAATGAAATATTTTCCTATTACTTTTTGATGGTATTTTTAAGGCTCCCAAAGTGGCCCAATCAGTTACAACTCGATGCATATTTTGCGGTGCATTACCATTAACCTTT